>CAUYQG010033739.1:0-24981 GCA_963574415.1 Tarsius wallacei | reverse complement strand
CTGGAGTGCAGCGGCCGCTCCCGGTCACCGCAGCCTCGACGTGCTGGGCTCCGGCGATCCTTCTGCCTCAGCCTTCCAAGTAGCTGGAACTACAGGCGCGCGCTACCACGCCCGGCTAATTTTTTGATTTATTGTAGAGATGAGGTCTCGCTTGCCCAGGCGTGTCTCGAACCCGTGGGCTCAGGCAATCCACTCACCTCAGCCTACCAAGGCGCGGGATTACAGGCTGAGCCACCAAGCCCGGCTTGGGGCCTGAATTCTTACAGGGCACTCTGGCGATGGGAACCCAACTCCTACTCAAGAAAGCTAGGTAAAGATGAAGAAGGAGAAAGTGATGAGGAGGAGGAGGAGGAGGAGGAAGAGGAAGAGGAGGAGGACAAGGAAAGTAAGTGCTGACTTTCCCACTTGTTAGTTTTTTAACCTCACTTGCTTGAGCTACCAGTTTTGCTCAGAAAATCCTGTTGCTCCCAAATACAATAACCTTTACTGCCATGGCTCGGCAAAGCATAGATGAGCCTGGTCCTGGCATCAGTGGCATCCAGGAAGCCAGTGGTGATGGCGGGGACTGGGGGGTGGATAGAAGGAAGAGATTGGTATTGAGACCTTTTAGGGAACCTGGTGGTCTCACTCAAGAAAAGGGCAGCTGAAAGGGTTACATCCAAAATGCGGCACAGGGGACAGTCTCAGGTGCTTTCTGGAATTGTTTGGGAGTCACACACTGGAAACATTTTTATCTAGCAGTGAGAGGCTTCTGAAGTTGGAGCACTGAAAGCCCTAAGAAGCAGTTATTCTCTTCCCTCTCACTTGGTACATGCACTTCCTTTGGACCGCTATTCATGGAATGGGTAATGTTGAAGCTATGCACTGGGACCATTATTAGCTTGTTTTCCTCTATAAAGCTTGGCCATGATGTTCTTATTCTTTTCCACAGAGTGCACCCAGTCAATGAACAGATGGGCCGTATGAGGACTGAGGGCTCATGAGATTGACTGGAGCTGAAAAAGTAGTGCTCAGAGTAGGGAGGGCCGGGAGAGTTGAACAGTACCATGGCAAAGGCCGCTGCTACGATTAGGCACATCAGGGGTTCTTCCAGTAGGCCAGCTCTGTTAATGAGATAAACCCCCGTCCATCCAGATGTCAACAAGTCAGAGATCTCACATTACCGTGTTAATGTAGAATTTATGAAAATATGTATGCCAGGCATGGTGGCTCAAGCCTGTAATCCCAGCACTTTGGGAGGCCGAGGTGAGGGGATTGCCTGAGCCCACAGGTTCGAGAACAGCCTGGGCAGCTTGGCAAGACCTCATTTCTACAATAAATCAAAAAATTAGCCAGGCATGGTAGTGCACAGCTAGAGTTCTGGCTTCTTGGAAGGCTGAGGCAGAAGCATTGCCCGAGCCCAGCAGGTCGAGGTTGTGGTGGCTGGGAGCATCCAGCCTGGGCGACAGAGTAAGACTCCAACTCAAAAAAAAAAAAAAAAAAGAAAAACCAAGAAAGAAAATACATAAACCAACAAGTTAGAGAACTGATATTTGGGTTTATTCAGAAAAGCATATTTCAGAATATAATCAGTAATTCTATCTTTACTTCCTTACAGATTCCAAACACACCTAAAAATGTATAATCAAAGACAGAGTAAATACCATATGTAACTCTTCAATATTTTACTGTATTTGAATTGTTTGAAAACTTGTCTTTGCAGCCAAATGGCACCTGCAAGCTAGTCCAAATAAACCAGAATATATCAAACAGAGAAAGACTGTTTTATCTACTGTGCCTCCAGGCCCACTGCTACTGCCTCCATCTTTTACCCCCACCCCTGGACCATTCCCTTGCATCTTTCTAAGAACTGATCTCCAGACACAGATTGCCATAGAAACTGTCCAGTTAAGGCACTATAACTATGGCAGGCACCCAGGCCCAACGTGGTCCTGCCAGAACCCTTCCTCGGTTGTTTTCTAGACAGCTTTAGTGAGATATGGTTGAGATACAAAAAAACTGTACAAGCAACCCCTTCAGGTCCCCTCCCACTATGGGAGCTTTTCTATCCTCTCAATAAATCCTACTTTCTCAAAAAAAAAAAAAAAAACTTTACATATCTAATGTATACAATTTGATGAGTTTAAACACACACATACACCCATGATATCATCACCACCATCATGGTAATAAACATATCTGTCACCTCTCTAAGCTTCCTTGTGCCTCTTTGTTGTTTTTTGTTTGGATTTGGTTTTGGTTTTGTATGTGTATATACTAGGAACACAGCATGAGATCTAGGCTCAGTATTTTTTTTAAGTGAACAATACCGTATTGTTAACTACGGGCACCATGTTGTACAGCAAATATCTACAACGTATTGATCCTGAATAACTGAAACTTTACACTCATCAAACAGAAACTTGTCACTGTTTATTTCCTCCTCTCCCCAGCACCTGGCAACCACCATTCTGTTTTCTGTTTCTATGAGTTGGACTATTTCAGATACCTCATATAAGTAGATCAAAAATAAATCAAGGCCATGGCTCACGCCTATAATCCCAGCACTTTGGGAGGCCAAAGTGAGAGGATTACCTGAGCCCATGGGTTCCAGACCAGCCTGGGCAATTTGGTGAGACCTCATCTCTACAATAAATCAAGAAAAATTAGCCGGGCATGGTGGCGCACACCTGTAGTTCCAGCTACTTGCAAGACTGAGGTGGAAGATCACCTGAGCCCAACAGGTCAAGGCTGCAGTGGCCATGAGCATGCCACTGCACTCCAGCTTAGGCGACAGAGTGAGTCTCTGACTCAAAAAAATTGTGCTATAAAAATAAATCAAGTATTTGTCCCTTCTGTGCCTGGTTTATTTCACTAAGTCTCATGTTCTCCAGGCTCACCCACGTTGTTGCTTGTGGAAGGACTTCTTTCTTCTCCAAGGCTGAATAACAGCCCACTGTATGTATACACCACATTTTCTTTATCAATTTGCCCCATGACGGACATTTAAATTGTTTCTATATCTTGGCTATTGTGAATAATCTGATAAGGGGTTAATATCCAAAATACATAAGGAACTCCTATAACTCAGTAGCAGATACATAAATAACCCCTTTTAAAAACAAAGAACTTGGATATAGACAATTCTCTGCAAAAGACATACAAGTGGCCAACAGTATATGAAAAGGTGCTCAGCATCACTAATCATCAGGGAAATGCAAATTAAAACCATAATGAGATAACACCCCACATCTGTTAGAATGGCTATTATATATATATAAAAAAAAGATAGCAAAGATGATGAAAATGTAGAGAAATTAGAACCCTTGTATATTGGTGGTGGGAATGCATAAAGGTGCAGCCACTGTGGAAAACAGTAAGGAGGTGATGCCAGAAATTAAAAAAGAAGACTACCATACGACCCAGCATTTCCACTTCTGGGTTTATGTCCAGAAGAATTGAAATCAGTATCTCAAGAAGACATCTTCACTCCCATGTTCGCTGCAACATAGTGGTCTTTCTTGGGTTTCTATAATTGGAATTGAGAAAGAGAAGAAAATCTTTTTTCCACTGCAAAGTCAAGAAAATGGGAGTTCCTTCCTCACTCCCAAGGTGGTAGAGTTTGAAAATACTAAAGATTGTATCCCAAGATACAGACAAGACTCATATTTACTTAAGAAAAGCCAGTTTCATTTCTAGAAAGGAGAAGAGGACTCACAAAGTATTCCAATGACTTGTAACCCCAAGCATATCCCAGCACCCAGCACTGTATTAAATGTTTATTAACGTGACATCAGAGCATATGGCACTTTCACTGGACGTGGCGGCCTGCCAACCACTCTGTTCCAATGAATCTGTCTGTTGACCAGGGCAGATCTATCAATATCAGTGATCTATATGATGATTATGGCCAGTAAAGCAGACCAGCATTGTTTAATGGGCATTTGTCCTATGGCCCTTGGTTTGGCTGACTTCCACCCCTATGCAAGCGGAAAGACTAGACAACCTACAACCTACAAAGAGAGGTTGAGGAAAGCCTTTGAAGCCTGACATCTGGGTCTTTTGCACAGAAGAGGGTATGCACATTCATGACTTGGCCTACGGGACCCCAGAGACATGAGTTGTGGCAAAGTATACTAGGAAAACACTGCGTTTTCCAGCACTTTCAAGGATGGTATTTGTGGTAGATTGATTGCAAAATGGTCCCACTTATTCCTTTCCCGGAACCCATGGCCTTAGTGGTGTGACTTTGTAGCTTTTCCCATGAAGAAGTGGAATCTATTTCCCCGCCCTTAAATCTGGGTTGACTAACTTGCTTAAGCCTATAGATTACAGTGCCGTGGTAGTATATCACTTCTGAGCTTAGACCTCAAGAGACATTTCATGCTTTTACTTGCTCTCTTGAATACCACATATAAACAAAACCAGGCTAGCCTGCTGGAAGATGAGAGACCATGTGGAGGAAAGCTAAGTTCTCCCAGTCAAAGCCATCTCAGATCAACCAATAGCCAACCACCACCACCACCACCCCAAATTTGAGAGATACTTGCCAAGACTCCCCAGAGATGTCTACCTAACTCATAGATGCCTCCTAGTATATAAGTGAGCCTAGTTAAGACCAGAATATCCACTCTGCTCATCCATACACTCATGAGCCATAATAAATAGTTACTGGTTTAAGTAACTGAGTTTTGGGGTTACTTGTTATGCAGCAATATCTAACCGAGACACTGTTTTTCAAAATGTCAGAATCAAAGAAGGGACACCACGAAGGACCCCACTGAACCTCCCGTAAATCACAGACTATCATACCATAAAAGGAGGGAAAGTTTCAGTTTCTATACACATTGATACAGTTAGATGCCACAACTACTCTCATGGGAAAGAACCAAAGCCACGCCTTTCTGGCTGCAGACCACTTGCCATTTTGCTTGTGTTGTGCCTCTCACCCAGTTTTCTCTTTCATAAGTCACTTCATACCTTGAGTCCTGCTTTCCATCTTGACCTTTAAGTATAGGAAGCTAAGTAATACTCTGTCTTCTCTTTATGGGAAGACAAAGAAATATGCATTATATTCCAAGATAATTTTCTTCAAAATCAGCTAACATAAAATAGTAAAATTTTGCTATTTAAAAGAATAAGCTCCAATCATTGGGCAAATGAAGTGGCATTGATCATCTTTGTATAGCAACTAGCTCACAGTATCATGGTATTCTCTCCTTTTACACCAGGTAACAGCAATCTGGAATCAAGCAGCTGAACATTGACCTACCTACTTTGTGCTCAGTGCTGGACCAGGTGCTGGGGGGGAAGATGCAAGAAGTAATGGAAACAGAGAACATAAACTTGAAGCCAGAAACCAAGGTCAGATCTCTGCAGCATTCACTATTAGTTGGGTGCAAGCTATCATGTGAACCAGTTTCTGCCCCAAACACAGCCTGTTGACTTCAAAATCCTTCTCAACCACATTATGAAATATTTAGATACCCTCTCACAACGTTATCCAATTTCATAAGGCCACATCTCCATGAAATAGGGATGAAGTTTCTAGCTCCCTCAGGTATCTGAGCAGGCAAAATTAAAATTCACTGATTTAAGAAATGGGCTTTGTTTTATGCAAAAACACAAAGCCTATCCCTGCACAGTCACGGTGTAGTGTCCCCAAGGGGGTATTCTGTGTGTGTTTATTCAATTTTATTTGCTTATCTGTGGTTGAATTTTCATGGGGTTTTATTTACTTTTTTGCAAAGTCCAAAATCTCTCTGAGATACACCTTAATGAAAAGTAGCAAACCACTTATAAGGTTTATGAGATGCTCAAGTAATGGGAATTAGAAGTCATTATCCTTTGCAAAGGCAGCAAATGGTTGTCTGAATTGAGTTGATTTTGGTGATACATATTATAATAGAACAAATTACTAATGAAGTGCTAAATTACTGGAAACATCCTTGTTACTTATTAAACACTTTGGTTAATTAGGATGGAAAAAATAAAGGGTTGAAGCACATTTCAATACCTCCTTTGAGGCCAGGTCAGAAATGAACAGATGTGTAAACCCGGCAGCCCAGCCCAAGGGCATCCTCTCAGACATGGGCTTTCAACTACCTGTGAGGGATGCTCCAGGGAGGAGCTGCCGACCTTCCAGTTCTAAACAGACCTTGAATGTATCAACAGATGCCTTTCTCTGTCTAAAGTGGGTGGAATTGGCCAATCATCCATTCAGAGTCACTTTTTTTTTTTTTTTTTTTGATGAACACAGAAAAGTACAGCTGGAAATGAAGAAAAATGGAGTTGGAAAGTGAAAAAATATGGAAATGCAACACTAGGGATATGTTTAATACTGTCCATTTTGAAAATGCCTAACTTTTAGAGTATGACATGGCAGAGAAGGAAGGATGTTATGCAAACCACCCCTCACCTCAATCTCCCTCACCTATTCTCTCCGTTTTGTAAAGCTGTTCTGGTATCTGGATTCCATTCCATGTTACCTGTGCCCAAGTTCTCTACGGGTTCTACGTCTGGTGTGTAAGAGTTTATAAACCAATCTCAGCCTGCTTCACCCCATGGAATAGTTGAAATTCAGGCCTCAGCAATTATGTGGTGAGACACAGAGACATAGAGATAGAGCAGATGATTGCAGCTGTAGCCGAAAATTTGCCACTGACTAGCTGTGTCACTGGGAAAATCTACTTCACCTCTCTGAAACCTCCGTTTTTTCATCCATTTTCTAATTATGTTTGTAGAGAGTCTACTAGGTACTGGAAATTCAAAAGATAAAAAAGGTAAGCTTCTTGCTCTCACAGATCTTACTGTAGCTGGAGAAGCAGCCTTGTAAATAAATAATTACGAAATTGTGAGATAAATGTTAATAAAGGCTTAGTCAAAATGTTGTGCAAATACTGAGAACAGAGCAATTAACGATGTCTGGGAGAGATCAAGGAAGAATGTGCAGAGGAGAAGAAGTCTGAGCAATCTTCAAGAATGAGTGGGTGCTCACCAGGAAGTCAGGAACCTTCAAGGCAGATGAAATACCACATGCAAAGGTACAGGGTGAAGACTTCATGAAAGATGTTGGAAATTGAGCATGATTTGGAATGACTGCATGAGGGCACAAGGGGCCAGCAGCCAGGTTCAAAAGTAGACAGGAGCTAAATAAGGATGAGCCCTTTCTGTCAAGCTAAGGAGACTGCACTTATCCTGCAGATGATGAAGATCCATCAAAGGTTTTTAAAAACCGGAGTTGCCAGGCCATTCCAGTGCATACGGAATTCTGACCTAGGCAGGAGAGGCTGGAGGTAGAAGCAGGAGGTCGGTGGGAAGAGTGCTACAACGGGGCAGGTAAGATACAGAAGACAGTGGTGGTACAAGGCAGAGCCCAAAGTTTCACAGAATGAAGAATTAGAAGCGAGAAGCAGATGTCAGTTTACCCCCAAAGATTCTTGCTTTATATATTGATAGAGTTACAAGGACCTTGAGAGGAAAGTCTTTGAATAGGGGAAAGATAACGACTGATTTCTGTTTGGTACCTGTTATTAAAGTGCCCAAGAGGTGGCCAAGTGAAGATGGCTGTGAGCAATAAGATACCGTACTATGGAGCTGAGGAGTATGAGGTCCAACAATTGGATTTGCAAACCATTCTAGAAAAAGTGCTACATACTTCACTGCTGAATATCACTACGCTTACCTTCGAAGTACTCCCCTCGGGAAGCTATGCACCAACGCCAGCGCCCAGTCCACTCATCAAAGCAATTTTGGAACTCTTTTTCTGGAATGGCCATCAGAGCCGTCACCGTTATTTGTTGAGGTCTGACAATTAAGTTCTCGAACTTGCCGCCATGCATTTAGGTCGGCAGCACTGTTCAAATAACTGTATTGGAAAACTCTCCCTACTCACCTGATCTGGCCTCTAAAGACTTTTTTATTTACCTGAAGATAAACAAAATAACGAAAGGAAGACCTTCTGATGACATTCAGGATGTCAAGCTCAATATGACTATGGTGCTGACGGCCATTCCAGAAAAAGAGTTCCAAAATTGCTCTGATGGGTAAACTAGACGCTGGTGTCAGTGCATAACTTCCCAAGGGAAGTACTTCAAAGGTGACCATAGTGATATTCAGCAATGAGGTATATAGTACTTTTTCTAGGATGAGCTCACGAACTTAAACTGTCAGACTGTGTACAAGTTAGTGGTATACCTATGAAAAAAGAGTTCCATGGAGATGATGGTTGATGTTAGGGGGACTGATGAGAGCAGCCAAACGGAATGCACAGAGCAAAAAGAGTACGAGATCAAGGATAAAGCCACATGGATGAAGCCGCATTTACAGACCTACTGAAAGGAGAACCAGCAAGAGACGGAGCGGGGGCTGTCAAGGAACTGGGAGAGCCAGAAGAGGGGGTCACCAAAGCCCGAAGGGGAAAGTTTTCCAAAGGGGCAGTGAGCGGCATCCAACTAGCAAAAATTCAAGCACTAACTGGGAAAGTGTTCCTTGGTTTTGGCAACTGGGGGATTATTGATGATTTTGCAATGAGAAGTTTCTAAGCATGATACATAAAAGATGGATTACAGAAAGACAAGGCAGGATTGCAGGCAGGCTGTGCAGTGTTTCAGTCAGTGAGTACCAGCTACTTTTCAATGTGTTTGCAGTGAAGGGAATAAGAAGCCTAAAGAGGCAGCGCCTACAAAGGAGATATTTTATTTAAAGTGGAGGAGATTTTAAGCATATGCACAGTGAGATGATTGGACAAAGGTGGTGGCCAAGATCCCTTCCAACTCTTGTCCTTTGCTTCTGAGGACCATATTTAAGAACAGAAGGAAACCGTCTCCTGTTCCTGAAGGAATTCCAGTACAAGAAGAAGTATGAGCTGGAAAACACCAAGTTACTCAACATTATTGCGAGTCTTTTTGCCTGTCCACCCCTCTGTCCTTCCCCGAACCAGGCCATTTCAAAGAGCTCAAGCTCATTAGGTCTGAAGGCATTTAGACCATAGACTTCCATGTCACCCACCTTCTCATCCAGCATTGACAGACGGAAGCTTTTCTGACCTCAAAGAATCACCCAGAGTCTTGCCTGGTATTCATCCCAAAGTCCTAAAAGCAAGCAAAACCAGGACCAGAGCCAAATGGAAAGCAAGAAGGGGGAAGGAGGAAAAAGAGCAGACTCATGCAAAACTCGTTTCTCTCTCTCTTAGGGGTTTCCAGCAGATTTTACATTAGTTATCTCTGTAGCTTTTTCCCTTCTGCTTGGTTTAATATTCTCAAGGGGATACTAAGTTGAACATGAACAACAGAAGACTTAAGTACTCAATCTATTTTAATCCTTTGCAACATAGTTCTGAAATAATTTTTAGAAGGCGTTTAGACTTTCAGGAGGAAGAATCTTATCTTCAGTGAATTACTATTTATTGAGGCTTTAATAAATGTTTGTTTTTTTGCTGGCAGGCTGCTTTCTGTAGCTCATTAAATTGAAGATTATCTCTGGAGGAAGAAAAGCACAAAGTCTGGTTTTCAGCCTGGGTAAAAAAGTGTTAGAAACACAAGTAAAAACTTCCACATGATCAGTTTTAATCCTACCTGCTGAGGTGATTTTTTTCAACCTAATGATATATTTTGGAAATGGAAGTGACGCCAAAGGTCATCCATAAATAGAGCTCAGAGTGAAGGGAATGGAAATCACAAATTAGATTCACTTGCGGTGCTGATAGGGACGTTTGCAATCTTCATTCGATTTGTGACATAGAGCATCAAGCAATGGTTCGGGAACCTGCCTTCTAGGGAGGCAGCTGTGGGGGGAGTCTCAGTCAGTTTTGTGTTTGCTTGTTTTCTCTGTCCAGTCATGTGAAGAGAGTTGGCTGGGAGGTTTTTTTTCTTTATTATTGTTGTCTATGACACAATCGCTACATTATACTGGAGCCTTTTGAAAAGCCTGCGTGCAGCTCAATTGCCCCATTACCATTGTGCTTGAATGGAACATGGTGCAGCCTTAGGCAAGCCCAGGATTCTCTACAGTGGCATGGGCGAGGGGTTACTGTCTTCAGAATTTTCAGAGACTATGCCAAAACCTGCGCCGGCAACACAGAATTTCCAGGGGGTTTTGTAGTGTTTTCATGCAAAGAATTAAGCTCAGCTCTTTGAAAATTCAGCTTTGGGAATCACATCAAGGGTGATTACAGACACCCCCGACTTACGATGGTTTGATTTACAATATTTTTCACTTTACCAGGGTGTGAAAGTGATACAATTTCAGTAGAAACCATATTTTAAGTGCCTACAACCGTTCTGCTTTCCACTTTAAGTACAATACTCAATAAACTACATGAGATATTCAACACTTCATTTTTAAAATCGCCTTTGTGTTAGCTGATTTTGCCCAACTGTAAACTAATGTAAGCGTTCTGAGTATGTTTAAGGTAGGCTACCATAAGCTATGATGTTCAACAGTTTACTTATATTAAATGCATTTCGATCTTATGATATTTCTAACTTAAGAAGGGCTTATCGGGAGGTAAACCCATCATAATTCAAGGATCATCTTTATAATTGAGAAATAGTGACCTGGGAAGTTTGTCCTTTATGCTTCTAACTCTGAAATAAGGAAGGTAAAGATGCTAGGCCCCAAAATGCCACTCCTATCAGTCCAGATCTTGATACCATGGGCAGACTTCTAAGCCACAAAGATTTGGATTTAAATCTTACCCTTGACACTGGCCAGTTGTGTTGGAGGACCTCCCTAGCCCTGCTTACTCATCTGTAAGATGGGAAATAGTAAGACGTAGCTCACAGGATGATAGAAAAGATGATATAAAATAGTTAAATGAATTTTCATCGACAAATATTTGTTGAGTGCCTACTATACATCAGGCACAACAGAAGTGAGCAAAACCCGCATAGAGAGCTGATGTTTGCAAAGTGCCTAGCACAGTGCCTGACCTCTAAAGTGACCAACAGACAGGTCTGGGCCCTCATGTCAGACTAATATTTTGCTTCTAGAAAGTCATGTCTAAATCCATTCTTTATCTCTGAAATCATTAGACTCAACCATCGAAACTTATTGAAGCAGTACAACGACACAGCTTAACCAAGATCGCAACGCCTTATAGGAGTCTAACTTTTTCTCCTCCTATGGAACCAACAGCAGCCAAACTAGAACCCATCTGTTGAAGGATGGGTTGCATTGTTGGGGTGCATGGGTTGCAGGCCATGCCACTCCTAGGCATGATGAACTGAGATGTTTGAGACGCTGCCAGAAAGGGAGCTAAGCATTGTTAAGTAATAATAATGGAGATCATCATCTGAGAGGGAAAGTGGTGAAATCAACATCTGCTCTTAGGTTTATGGGAATCATGCTATGATTTTATCCTTCTTAGTATCACTGAACCAGTCTCAACAGGTAGATCGTCCCAACACACACACAACACACTTGTATTTAATCCCAGACACTGGGCTACATCCCAGGGATGCAACAGTCATATCAACACACTTCTTCCACCTTTGATAGTTTATAGTCTACGATGGGGTCAGCAAACTTTTTCTGTAAAGGCCCAGGTAGTAAATGCTTCAGGCTTTGCGAGCCACCCACTCTCTGTTGGAACTACTAAACTCTGCCCTTGTGTAGGGACCAAACAGCCCTAGTTAATATGTAAATGATTGTGCATGACTACCTTTGCAAGAACAGGTGGCAGGCCAGATTTGTCCCACAGGCTGGAGTTTACTGACTCTTGGTCTAGAGAGAAAGACATATATGGTACTAGTTAATGCCATATAATGCCAAATGTGGAAAATGCTTTGACAGGGATAAGCAAAGATGGACACTGCTATTGTCTGTATGTTTGTGTTCCCCTCAAATTCGTATGCTGAAACCTAATCACCATTGCAAAAAGTATTAAGTGGGACCTTTGGGATTAGGTCATGAGGGCTCTCTTCTCATGGATAAGATTAGTGATCTTATACAACAGCTTTGAGAAAGCCTGATCTCCCACCTTGTGAGGACACAGTTTGTCCCTTCTGCCATATGAGGGTTCAGAAGGAAGCACCAGCTAAGAAGCAGAGGGCAAGACTTCACCAAATACCAAATCTGCTGGCATCTTGATCTTGGACTTCCCAGCCTCCAGAACAATAAGCAATACATATCTATTATTGATAAATTGCTCAGTCTAAGCTATTAGTCCACTTGGGCTGCTGTAACAAAATATCTTAGATTTCCTAAATAGGGAGTCTTACCTGAAACTCCCAGGTAGGTTAGGCTTCCTGTATAGGAGCTTGTCTTTGCAAACGAGGGTGGGCATTTCTAATTTCTTTGCCCCTGTGGAACGCAGAGACCCTCCAAGGACCATATGGGGGTGGGGGAAGATGAAGACCTGAACTGGAGCAGTGATTTTAGGAATGGATCTGAAGATCTCAGAACTATTTGGCAGGTAAAATGGACAGGTCATGGTGATAGATTATGGGAAAGGAGGGAAATTGGGGTGTCAAGGATGCTTTTAACTAGAGAGGTTGAGCAATTTTCATGAAGGCAGGGAATTCAGGAGAAGCATAGTTTTGAGTTGAGAAGATAAAGTTGTATTTCCTTGTGGAAAACTGAAGTGAAAGAGTCAACAGATGGCTAGACATACCTGAGTCCTGATGCTGTCCTCCAAATTTTTAATACAGACACAACTGGTCTCCCACTCCCATTTTACTGCCCTAAAATCCATCCTCGCTCAGCTGCCACAATGTTCCATCTAAAACACCGATCTGATCATGTTATTCCCCAGTTAAATATTCTTCAATGGTTCTCCATCCTCTATAGGATAAAAATTTGACTACTTAGCTTAACATGGAAGGTTTTCTGCCAACCTCTCCTGCCTCATCTATCACTGCCTACCTCCCATGAGTTCCTCCAGGAGAAGTCAGGGTCTAGCCCAGGTTGGGGATCTTGATTCAATGCAAATAAGCACTGCTAAGTCAGTGTCCCTGGAGACTGGACCCTTTCAATGTAGGCAGAAGAATTAGAAATGTTTATCCTCGGTGGCAGGAACAGGATCACAGTTTCAGTTCAGGAGTCCTCAGCAAGACTGCAAACCTCAGCCTGGCATTTCTCCAAACCAGCTATCATGACCAAACCATGCTCTGAACCTTCAACTTTTCCAGGACTTGCAAAGAAGGAAAGAAAAGCACCACCAGAAGTGAGGTCTTCTCTCCCATCCCATTCTCCCATTAGCCATGCCTAGAGAGCTCAAGGCACCGAGGAACTAAAAACTAGCCCCTCCTCCTGCAAACTCTAGGGACCCCATTAAACGCAAACTGCCTAGCACTCACTTCACTGATGCTGAAAAGGAACGGGATCGATTTTCCTCGGCTGGGGAGCAAAGACTGGCGGTCTCAAGCTGCAGTTTGGACCCATCAGACATCTCTTCAGAAGAGATTCGCTCTCTGTGAGGCTCCTGGCATTCACAGCTTATGTTTAGGTTGTCACAATAGTGAAAGGAGCAGCACCTTCCTCTAAGATTATAGGTCAAAGGAACACAAAGAAAAGTTTTTGGAGAAGCATTTACAGAAAGTGTGATCCCTGACGCGAGGCTCGTTCTAGTTGAGCGGACTCACAGTTGAAGAAAAATAAATCTTCCAGCAGCCTGTGGAATGTTTCAGCCTTTATTTTGCATGCAGGGAGGATTTGCTTGCTTACATGGTGGGTTGAGTTACTAGCAGTATGTAAGAAAGGGTGATTTCAGGCCATCTTTTATGGTTCAATAAACTGCAGATCTTTCTCTTGTGGAGTCGTGATTCCAAAGAACCTTTCGCCTTTCCCGTTTGTTCAACAGTAAATGACTTCTAGCAATAATGGCACCACCCTGGGAGGAAGACTGTCAGCTTTCTCACAGCCCCCGCACCTACACTGGCCCTTCTTCTTCAAGGTGTCCTCTTCCATAGTGTCTTTGACCCAGCCTTGAATCAATGCAGCACATGCCCCCAAATCCACCCCAGGAGAAATCCGTCTGAATGAAAACATCTGCTTCTCCTTCCCTCCCAGGCTCAGGTCTGTCCCTTTATGGACAACTGTGACCTGCTGCCACCCCCCCCAACACTTTTGTCCCTAGCAGTGTAGGACATTTGGCAAGGACTGTTTCTTTGCATAAGCAAGGATTTTAGACTTTATGTTCCCAGATTTTTTTTCCTTAAGAGAGCTAATAAACATGTCTAGATGTCTGTAAATTACCAGAACAAATATGTCTCAGGAAATTTGAGGATAACCTCCGATGCACTGTGGGTAGCCAACAATTTTAAGACCAGTGAGAAGAAACAGTGGAATTAGACACATAGGTGTTTGCCTTCACACCTAATCCAAATCCTGTTCTGCTCCCTGGTGCTTCTCTTTCACTGTTATTTCTTCAGCTGCCTTTTCCTGCACTCTTGTGAGTGTGTAGAAAATTCCAGGCAACAGGAAGACTTCTGTAGCAGGGCGCTGCTAGTGCCATTGCCTGGATCATTAATTATTGTTGGTAGTGAAAACATGGGCTTGGACAATTGGTAAAAAGTAATTATTTACCATCTGTTGTAGGTGCTCACATGTAATTACCTAACAATGGAAGTAATCATAAAGCAAAGGTAATGATGGCAGACAAGTGAATGGCGGGCATTACCAGAAAGGAGATTTCATCCTTTTGACAGAAGAAACTACCTTCTTCTTTCTTTTTTCTTTATTCTTCCTCCCTCCCTCCCTTCCTTCATTCCCTCCTAACTCCCTCCCTCCCTCCCTTTCTTCTCTTCTTCCTTCTTCTCCTCTTTCTTCCTCTTCTTTTCTGTTTCTTCTTCAACAGCTAAAGTGCACTAACCACCCGTGTGCTTGCTCAAATCCCCTCTTGAGTGAACCTTTCTAGAATTTCCTCTTCTAGGATGTCCTAGCAATACATGGACTTTGTTCATCTCTATTTGGGCATGGCATGCTACATAATAATAATTGATTTCTATATCATGACCAGGTCTCCTGTGCATGCCTGTTGCATATCTGCTCACTCACTGGATCCTGAATTCCTGAAGCAAAGAGGTTTTTGTCTTTCCAGTTCCCACACTGTGCCCACCATGCAACAGATACTCAGTAATTTTTTGATTGAATACATGTGTGAATTTCTCTTTCCAAGTCAAGCAATTTAAAACTGAAATTATTCTTCATCATGAAATATTTAAGATGACCATCAGGGTTAATGAGAAATTTTGTAAGTATTTCTAGAAGGAAAGACCCCTGCCTTGGCTTCTTATAAACCAGAGCTACTGGACACAATTCTTGTTGGTATTTAGGCTCCTTCACTGGAAGCTAAAAGTCAAGGTGTAAAGTTCTGGGCACCAGACTAGTTCTGAAGCTGTTGTAAGTGGGCTTCCTGACAAGCCTCATTTCCCACTCACTTATGTTACAAAGGGATGAGTCTGTAAGGAAAAGAGCCCCTTCCCAAGATATAATCATTCATTCATACATTCAGTGCTGATTTCTTGAGTGCCCGTTCTACACCAGGTACTGTGAAAGGTGCCGAGGGATGCACGCTTCAGAAATCTCTGTTTTCAATAGTCTACTAAAGGAAGCATCTTTAAAAATACATGTGTAAATGATGCTATAGTAACCTAACTTTGTTACTGAATGCAGGTGTGAGATACCAGGAGAGCACAGGGGAGAGAGATCCTGATTCATTGCATACACAGCCAACCGAGAGCAAAATGGATTGTGGGGTGGCCCGGCTGGACTTGGGAGGCTGAGGCTGGAATTCGTGGATTATCTGTCTATAGAATGAACAGGTCAATACTGGAGAAATTACCATGCATAGGACCAGACTGTAGGGAGATACAATTTCAGGGAAAGTTCCCTGGACTCCCGGGGAAAGAGAGATAGCGCAGTGGAGTTGGGCACACTGCCTGGGAAACGTCTCTGTATCCCTTTCATTCAGCATGTCCAATAACACCTAGCATGGTCACTAAGGACTACTGAGGGAAGGTTGCCAGGAGGGCATGTTTTGCAGAACACCTTGATTCTCCTAAGCCATCTTGGCCCTCCCTCCTCCTTCTCTTTTCTTAGAAAGGTACTGGTGATAAGTATTGGTGTCTAAGAATATAACTTACTCTGAGTACTTGATACTAAGGATCCAAGTCAAGAAAAGAATCATAATTTACAACCTCTACCTTGTGGTACTGCCAAGCCTTTCTTTAGAAGGTTGTTGTATATTCCCTCTTGAGTTTAGCATGCCATGTTTTCCTTTGCAAATTAAAGGATGAAAATCAAGGTGATGGACACATTCCCTAAGTACCAGCATCAGCTGCCAAGTTTCTCTGGCTGACTTTTTCTCCTCCCCCAGAACTTCATTTCTAGTATGGTCTTCACAGGGAGAATCTCGGAGAATACATATGTTTCTCTCACTCTGCTGTCTTCTAGTGAATTACCTGGGATGTCACCAGAAGAAAAAAGAAGTGAGATTCACACACAAGTGGGTCCAGAGTACTGTTGATTTTATAAGATTTTAATGCTGTGCTGAACGGGGAGAACAAATTGCATTTTATATTTAACTGCAGCAAGAGACTTTATGCTTAATAGGTTTTTTAATATAGTTTGACCTAGTACTGTCAAGAGAAAAACTACATTTGGTTCCCGCCTTACATTCAGGACATGATTTCTGCAGATAAATAATTTTCTATGCAGTTTCTATTACTAAGACAGTGTTTCACACATCTGTTTTATGTTTCATTAATGGTACAACAAATGAAACCATCAACCATCCTGCTTCTCTGCATTAATTCCACGTATAAGAAAGATGTGTGATGACTCTAGACAGTAAGGCCGATTACTGTGTCGGGGAAATCTACTAGCTTTCTTATGGATCTGCAAAGGCTGCCAAAGCACAAATCACCATGTTGGCAAATGACGATCCAATTTACTGTTTAAATCAAGAACGCGTGCCATGGTTTAATCCACAGCGGAGCAGTTTAGGACCCATTAAGTACTAATTTAACTTAATCTCTGGTATCAAACTGATGGTGAATAAGTCCGTTGGAATGGGGGTACCAGTGGGAGAAAGGTGTTATAAAGAAGGCAGTTGATGGGACTTCCTAACCTTCTTAAAAAGGAGGCAGTCTTGAGTTGGACCAAAGAGACAGTGCTGTTTTTGTTTGGGATGAATATGGGAGGAGAACTTTATATACATCCCAGAGGGATGGGAGCTCAGTTGGCTTGGCTTGTAAAGGAAGTCCAGGGTTGAGCCAATCACTCAATTCTGAGTTTAGTACAGGCTTGACCCACTGTTCTTCACAATGCCTCCGAGGTCCCCTGTTGATCACTTCCTTTGCATCTATGTTCCAACAATAATTATGTGTTTGGATTAGGAAGGTCACAGCATTCCTTTGGGTTCTTTCCTAACCAAAATGTAGACTTGTGGAGGAATTGGCTAAAACTATGGAATTGGGGTGCTCTCGCATGGACTTGAGGGACATGGTTCTACAGAGAATATCTCAAGCCCACTCACTTTGCTGATTCCTTTTCCTTCAGTTTCTTTGAATGGTGCCTTTCATGATGCTTACTGCTGATCTCTGACACCCTGAATGGCTTTATCTGTGGTATTTGTTAACCCCTGACATCCTGCATACTCATTTATCTCAGAATACTTTATGAGTTCCTTTGGTGATGGGGTTATAGAAAAAAGGCAGAGTTACCATTTTTACCTACTTTACATTTGCAGTACGGGGACCTCATGACCATGATACATAGAGTGTTAATGAGGAACGCTGAGGGGGACATGTGTGGATTTGGGTGGTAACACTTGAGGCAAGATACCAGGAGAACCCAGATCTAGATGGGGTTTAAGAGTTGACGTGCCAGAGCCATGTATCATCATATACCCAGGAGCAGAAAGGAGAGGCATCTAATCTAACCTGTCTTGGAGGATTGTGATTAGGAAGTGTTTCCAAGAAAACAGGAGAGTTGGTCAAATAAGAAATATAAAAGGGCCAGGCTCGGTGGCTCAGCCTGTCATCCCTGCATTTTGGGAGGCCGAAGCTAGTGGATTGCCTGAGCCTGTGGGTTCGAGACCAGCCCTGGCAACTTGGTGAGACCTCGTCTCTACAATAAATTAAAAATTATCTGGTCATGGTAGCGCGTGCCTGTAATTCTGGCTGATTGGAAGGCTGAGGCGGAAGGATTGCTAGAGCCCAGCAGGTCGACGCCGGGGTGGCCATGAGCATGCCACTGCACTCCATCCAGCCTGGGCAATGGACTGAGACTCTGATTAAAAAAAAAAGAAGTATAAAGGGTGGGGGGTATACCCAGAGGCAAAGGTGATGGCATCAGGGAAGCATGAGAAGCAGCATGGTGGGGAGAGAGGTCTTGGAGTTTAACGTTTAGGCAACAAAGAGCAAATATTGACTCTGGAGGAGAAGGGACAAGTTCATGCAAGGCCTTGCATGCCATGGTGAGGAGGCTGCACCTTCCCTAACAGGTGAGGGGGAGGATTGAGTGGGTTATGCAGGGAGTGAAAGGGCAAGTGTGGTTCCACTAAGTGAAGAATGAATCTGGAGGAAAAGCCAGGAGGAAGGGACGAGTGATGGGGAGGACATTCAGTAGTCTGGGTAGAGGATGAAGTGAGCCCAAAGTAGGGCTGTGAGGTTGGGATGGAGAACAGAGAATCATGAATCAGTTCAAAGGGTCGAGGTCCCCAACAGGCCAGGAGGAAAGGCACTTGACATGGGGAGGGGTCATAGGCAATTCCTTTTGTAACAGGACACCGAGAGGACAGAGCTGGGATTCCAGGGATTACATTAACCCACCAAGGCCTGAGTCAGATCAGCAACAAAGAGGACCTGGAACCCAGGCAGGAGGCCCCTCCTGGCCCAGCACCGTGTTTGCCTGCTGCTGTCTTGAGTTGAAGTTGGTTTGGAACTGAGAGGAACTGGTGGTCTGGGAGGTGGTGAGGCCAGCAGGTGACAGCGGAAAGCAAGGGAGGGTAAAGGCAGGAGAAACAGGTTGGAGCTGCAGATCCAGTGGCACAACTGCAGATGATCTGTCACTTCTACCTCCTGCTGCTCTGGAAGAGAGCCCTGCAAGACAGCCCCAGGGCACTGCACCTACTCTAAGCCCTCCTCTGATTGTAGCACACAGGTTACGGCTCACACATCCTGACTTCTCACTGAGGATGTCCTAGGCAAAAAGGGATCATATGGGGGTACCAGCAAGTTGCCCAGCCCTGACTTTTCCAAAGACAAAAGGGAAGTGTCCACTGCTACCCTCACATCTGCAGGGATCATTCACTTGTTTGTTCTCTAAACATTTATTTTCATTTATGATGTGTCCAGCACTGTGCCATCATACATTATGGAGGGAAGGGCAGCAAAGAAGACCCAAATGTGATCTTACCCTTAAGAGAGACTGTCAATCTTATGGTTTATGGGGGAGACAAGGTAGGCACAAGAATACCCATGAAGCAATGCTCAGGGCCACTGGAAAGATGGACGGATATGTTAAAGACTTTCCAAGGAGGAAGCAGTGGGTTTCCTGCTGTAGACCTCTCAAGGGTCCAAGGGAGTTGATGGTGTTGAACTAGGTGAATAGGGAGAAATGATCATTCCCGGTGGAAGAAAATGTGTAGAAAAGCCTCAGAAACAGGAAAGCTTAGGGAACATTGGACAGATGGGCTTACTTGCTACGAAGAACATGAAAGGAAGTTGGGGGAAGAGGCTGAACAGGGGGCCCAAAGGACCTGACATGTCAATTGCAAGTTTAGACTTTAGCTTCCACAGGCCAGTGGGTCATTTTGAGCAAAGAACAATATTTTCAGGAGATATTCAAGGAAGCTGGTTTTTTTTTGTTGTTGTTATTGTGGTGTGTGTGTGTGTGGTTTCTTTTTTTTTTTGCTCATGACTTAACCCTAAACCATGAGAAATGTCCCACTCCTTAATTTTTCCCTGCTCAGGCTGTAAATGCCAATACAGCACTTGCCTGGCTATAAAAGCCAATACTCCTTTCAAGCTTGCAAAAACCCAGTTCTGCTCTGAGTGTGGTGAGTTATTGACTAATTTAAGTTTCTCCTTTTTTCTTTCACAGAAATGCCTTTTGTGCCTAGCTGATAAGGCTAAAAGGACACATGCTCAGTGGGTGCCAAGACCAAACCATATTTGGGGATGCAGAGCGTTGGTGGAAATTAGAGCTCAATAATATATATTAAGAACTGTTGTGTAACCAGCACAATGAAATATTCATCCCATTCATAAGGTTCAGAAAAATACAATAAAAGTCCCCTAGGGACAACTTGCAATGTTGGAGAAATATTAATGATACCTTCTGATCTCAGAATGCACACATCGGTCTTAAACTAGAACACCCTGAAGGTGACAGTGATCTTATAGGAAGGGCAAAAAGAAAGGGACATGGGGCAGGGATTCCTAATGCCTGACGACAAAGCTCCAGCTGTCACTGGAATGAGAGGCAACCTCCAAGGTCAGGCCACATATCTCAGAAACAGACTTGAAGATGAGGATAGCTAGTTCTCTGAGATCATGTGAAAACAAGATTATATTTTCCTCTTTAGATTTCTCTTTTCATTTATTGGAAGGAAATTTCATCCAGAATTTAGACGCTTTGTCTCCGTTGAGACTATTCAAACCTCTATTTTCTCAAAAGTTCTTCTATTTATTCTATCCTTTCTCTGTAGTTAGTCTCCGTGTTTGTAAACTGGGTGACCCAGGCCTTACTGGTCTGTAGGTACAAAAGATGCCCATTAATCTTGATAGTATGATGCCCTGTTCCCATGGGCCTGCAGTTCTCCTGTAAAGTGCTCCAAGCATATCTCAGAATTGCCATGGGACATGTGCTGACAAACATCTCTATCAACCTCTGTCACCTGCCATTGGATGTTCAGGCCAACGTTCTCTGTATATGAAGTACCTTGAGGAAGTCACAACCTTGCACATGCTAATAAGACTTTTCCTAAGAAGAAAAGTGTCCAAGTCAAGAATGTTGCCTTTAAATGATCTTCAAGGCTTCAGGTCTCAGAGAGGTAGTAGACAGAAAATCAAAGCAGAAAATATGACCTTCCATGGCCTCATGCCTCCCTTTAACTCTGGGACTGAAATAGCAATTATTTATGCCCCAAACACATAATTTTCCTTCAGTTATTCTTTTATCCCTCATTCTCAAGCAGTAGGGTGAGGGATGGATACCATTCTATCCTGTCCTCTGCATTGTCTTCATGTCTACCATCTTTCTATCCTGTACCCTAGGTAAAAAATATTAAACATCAAATACATGAAAAGTTAAGAGGGAAGAAAATCCTACACATACACTCATACACACGTGCCATCTTCTTCCTTCTTCATGTCTTTGTTTTGTGCTGCTATGTCAGAATTCTTGATACTGAGTAATGTATAATAAACAGAAACTTATTGGCTCGTAGTTCTGGAGACTGGGAAGTCCAAGATCAAGGGATTGGCATCTGGAGAGAAACTTCTTGCTGTGTCATCTCATGGTGGAATATGGAAGGCCAAGAGGGTGAGAGAGAGTACAGGAGCAAGAGAGAGTGAAATCACTCATGAGGGTGTGCCCCCATGTGTTAAACACCTCCCATTAAGCCCCATCTTTCAACACATTGGGGATCAAGTTTCTAACACATAAATGTGGGAGAACACATTCAAACAATATCACTCCATCTTCTACCAAAGCACAAATGCTCTACTTTATCATCTTATACAGATAATAGAACCACACGCCTTTCGGCTTCACAGTCAACTATAAATTCCATGCGGGGTTCACCTAGACCCTCCTGCCACACATTAAACATATCCCCCCACCTTGGCATAATGCTAGTTTTCCATAGTCAACTCTATCCTAAAACCGGTTTTCACAACTGACACTCCTCTGGTGTCAACTGTTGAAATGTTTGCCAAAATATTGCTTCTTGCAAGCCTCCAATTTGTTGCTGAATTGCTGCTCTTTGTTGTGAAAGGACAGTTTACCATTTTGGGCAAAGAACTTGATTTCTACGTGTTTATATAGCAATTTGTAGCATAGCATTTGAAGGTGACTTCAGTGGATAGCTGTCAGGACAATATTTGCTGACTGCAGAATGGTGAATTGAAAGAAACATGAGTTTGGGTGTCAGATAGACATGGGTTTGAATCCCAGCTCTGACAATCACTATCTTTGAGAATGTAACTCCTCTGAGTCTCACATGTTTAATACAGCCAATAAAATACTGTTATGAGGATTAAATTAGATAATCTATAAAAGGCTCTTAGGGTAAAGGGACTCAATAAATGGTGGTCACCATTATTTATGTTATTATTAAAATAAATTGCATCACCTAATACTATATAAGAAAAATACTTCTAAACACTTAGGATAAACCCAAAATAGCATATGCATGGCACTCATGCTGCCTTTCTCTGTTTTCACATACACAGAAAACATCATTAATTAATAATCATACTCTTTTCTACTAAGGCTCAACTTGGCTTCAGAATCCTCAACATAGCGTCTTAAGCAAAGCTACCACTGATTTTTATTTAGTAAATAAAAATATAGGAGGCCTGATTCCATTTGAATTTCAGATCAACAATGAGTAATTATTTTAGTATAAGTATGTCCCTATAATATTTAGGACATACTTACACTAAAAAAAAAATCATACTAACATTATTATACTAAAAGTTATTCATGGTACATCTGAAATTCAAATGTAACTGGGAACACTTATTATGGTTTGCACCTGAGTTGAAATTGACTTGCCGTCCCTGACTTCTATATTAAGCATGACTTTGGGCTATCAAATGATTAAAACTCAGTTCTAATTATTTTTAGGAATAAAGGTGCCCATTAGCTTATACAGCTGGAAATTGCATCAGGCACCTAATGATTCAAGAGCTCAAATAATAGGTGAGGTCTCTATTCCTCTCTCTAGCCCTTAGGCCCACTTCCCTGTAGCCTCTACAGTCCAGCTCTCTCCACCTGACAAAGAGGAAGGCTTCTGCATGGCAGATCTTTTTATTCCCACTTAACAACAAGGGAAGTTCTTTCTCTCAACCTCTGTACATTATTCTGGGCAACTCTGATTAGCCTGGCATGGGTCTTAAGCCTACCTCTAAATCTATAACTGTTGCCATCAGGACAGGCCTACACTGGACCATGACATATGGGTAGGAGTCAGATTAAGATTCCTGGATGGGTAGTCCCATCAGGATCATTTGGCATGAAAGGGATACCATTTCCAAAAGAAACAGGGTTTCAGGCAGAAAAAACAGCAACAGGGGTTTATTTATATTATGTATTGTCTAATTCATAGAATTAGAGAAAGACTTCAATATACAAAAAGTCAAAATCTGCAACTGAGAAAAAAATATGTAATAAACTACAGTAAACCCTAGGTGCTAGGGCATTTATGAAGGCAAGGAGAGGGAGAAAGAAAGGCGGGGGGAGAGAATGTGTGCGTATGTGTGTGTGTGTGTTTATGAGTGATTGACAAGGACAGTATGAATTGCTGGTAAATGCCCCTTAGGGAATAATTTTTGACTCAGTATTGGTTTTCAAACAGTTTTAAAGCATGGAAAAATTCTGTTTTCCTCATGCCATTGAAGCACCTGTCTGTCAGAACCCAAGGGGCTGACTACAAAAGGTACTTAAGGAGTTATTCCCTTCCAGTGTTTATAGCGGTACACGCAGAGAGTAAATGCAGCAGTTATACAAGGAGACTGTCAGTGTTTGAATCCCCACCGTACCACTTGCTAGTTGATGATCTTGAACACTTTACCCAGTAAGACAGGTCTAGCACTCCTGCACTGAGGTGAGGTGTTGTTGGGACCAGAACTCTTCTCAAGGATAGCCAGAAAAAAGCAAAAGCAAAGAAAATCTCCTTAGGAGGGGAATGTGGGCAGAACCAAATAGACCACCCATTAAAGAAAGTAAGCTCACCCCATCTCGATCCCATCACTGTGTGGAATCCTGGGATCCTGTGAAACACTTTCTCTGTAAACCATCTAGGATAAAAGATAAGTGCTCTAAGAGGGGCATATCCAAAATCCTATAAGGAAACAAAGAAGAGAAGGGGGCCAGGGCAAGGAGAAGAGAAAGGCCCAAGGAGCTTGAAGACATGTTCACCAAAACAAGATGAGACCTAAGTGTGACTTTGAAGGATGAATGTGAGTCCACCAAATGGAAAAGAGAGGCAACGGCCTAAGCAAACACAGAGGTATAAATATGCACAGCAACATCTCTCAACCTTTTTTGACTCTCAGATCTTACATGTTCATACGCTACACACTCAAGGGCTCTCCTGTTATGTTTTGAAAGATAAATATATGTCAATAATTTTGTGTATTGATTATTTAGAAATTAGGAATCAGGACAGTCTCACCTCCTCCTGTGACATAAATCTCCTGGAAGGTTATTATGATAAATCTCATGGGAACCACTTGGGAGCTTTTAGAGTCTGGCAGGTTTGGACAACATGAGGAGTGGAGGTAGACTAAAGGGATGATAGAATGTGGAAGGGAAAAAGCTAGAAGAGTCAAAGAGGCTAGGACTGCAAAGTTTCATGTGTTTTGCAAGTCATATCAACATCATATGATAAACAAAGGGGAATCAAGGAAGGTTTCAAGTAGAGGCTTGACAAAATGTGATACTGTGAAATGGTAAGTTATTTTAATAATATTAATAACCGCCGGGCTTGGTGGCTCAGTCTGTAATCCCGCACCTTTGGGAGGCTGAGGTGAGTGGATTGCCTGAGCCCGCGGGTTTGAGACCCGCCTGGGCAAGCAAGACCTCATCTCTACAATAAATCAAAAAAATCAGCCGGGCATGGTAGCGCATGCCTGTAATTCTGGCTACTTGGAAGGCTGAGGCGGAAGGATCGCCGGAGCCCAACAGGTTGAGGCTGCGGTGGCCAGGAGCGGCCACTGCACTCCAGTCTGGGTGACAGAGTGAGACTCCAACTCAAAAAAATAAAATAAAATAAAATAATAATAATAATAATAATATTAATAACCTTACCTGTGGTAGGCAGCTCCA
>CAUYQG010033737.1:0-10999 GCA_963574415.1 Tarsius wallacei | reverse complement strand
AATTCTTTTTAAAAAGAATAAACACTGAAACAATAGTAAAATAACACAGTGATTTAAAGGTGAGATTTTAGCACCTGAGAAATCTGAATTTTAATTCACAGCACTTGCCTATTATCTCCGAGACCCCTTTACAGTTTTTTTGGGGGGGGGAGTTGGAGTCTTACTCTGCACCCAGGTTGGAGTACAGTGGCATGCTCACAGCCACCGCAGCCTCAACCTGTTGGGCTTAGGAGTTCCTTCCACCTCAGCCTTCCAAGTAGATGGAACTACAGGAGCGCGCTACCACGCCCAGCTTTTTTAAAATTCTTGTGGAGATGAGGTCTCACCAAGTTGCCCAGGCTGGTCTTGAACCCCTGAGCTCAGGCAATCCTCTTGCCTTGGCCTCCCAAAGTGCTGGGATTACAAGCTGAGTCACCGCGCCTGGTCACCCTTTTACATTTTTGAGCCTCAGTTTCCCGTCTGCAAATGCTCATCATAATAGTACCAAATTTATACGAATGTTAAAAGGATTAAATAAAACAACTTATTAAAAGCACTGGGAGGGAGAATTCAAGATGGCCACTGGAAGCCGCTTACTGGCACCTCTCTCACGGAGCAAACCAAGGAAGAGGGTCTCAGCAGTCAGAGTTCCTCAGCTGTGAGAGCGGGTTGAGACGGAAGAAGCACCCCACAACTCACAGGGACCATTGGGACACACGGAGAACAGGAAGCAGAGAGAATTGGCTGCCTCTTTTGGAGCCAGGAATCCCCCTCTCCACCTGAATCACTTTGGAAACAGAGAGCAGCCTCTGAATGTGGGACACGTTGAGTGCAGGAAATTAGGAACTTGGTGCTCCGTGCTGCCATGGACGAGGAGGGCTCCCTGAGTCTCTTGGGACTCAAATCCCACAAGGGACATGGTCTAGATATGGCACAGCTGTGTGCTGCCAGAGCCAACTTGGAGCTGGGAACTCTTTCAGTCTCATTCTGAATGACAATGGCCAAACCATTCCTGAGAACTCATTCCCAGCAGGCAGCACACAGCGGTCAGCTCCCAGGCCAGGAGAGAACCTCAGTCATCCTAAGGGCAGGTTCTACCACTGCAGGCTGCTCCAGCGTGGGATAAGCTACAGTGAGAGACCCTGTTGATGAAAGAACATTTGAGTTCTAAATGCAATCATCCTCTAGCAAATGTAGGGAAGCCAGAGGAAGCCCTATCATCCTGGTAACCCCTCTCTCCCCACATGAATGCATCTTTGCAGTAGCCGGTTCTGTCATTTCTGCAGCACTGCCGCAGTGCAAAGGGGCCCATGCCCTTCCCGATTCCCACTGAATGCACACAGCTGGGGAGCTGGAATGCAGACCAGCTGGTTCCAACCTGCAGAAGAAAATATTGCAGCAGAAACTGGGTTCTGAGCAAAGACAGCTGCAGACAAGGGAAGGGAAGCCAAGGGCAGTAGGATGGGGGGAGAGGGGGTGTGCTGCTGTCATCCTGGTAACTCCTCTCTTCCTGTATGAACTCTTTTGTGCAACAGAAACAGCTAGGCCATTCCCGCAGCATAACTACGGCAGCCAGGGAACCCATTTTCCACCAGGGTAGCCACTTGTACTTGTAGGTGGGGAGCTGGAGAGCAGAGTGGTCCAGTCTGATATAACCCTTCCCAACCAACTTTCCCCCCCAAATCCCCTTCAAAGCCCAGAGACCAAGAAACTTTTAGGAGTTACCATGACCTCATCCATTGCCTAGGTCTTCTGCATATTTCCCTGGGGAAAAGAGGCCAAGCAAATAAGTCTACAGCCACCACTACTGCTGGCTGTCTCCACAAGTGTGACCACCTGGCTGGAGGTCAATTGAAACAGACCATTACAACATCTGAGATAGTAACATAGACTTTGAGAAGGAAATAAGAACAAACCCCATGTTATCATACTTCTTGCAGATTAGTCTGTAGACTGAGGCATCGGATAACTTCTCCAGAGAGTCCTTTAGAGATGTTGGTGATCAACGTTCTTTGGAATTCAACCCCTGCCCCTTCACATCACTGGATACCTGGTGGGCACCCTACAGCATCAGCCAAATTATAGCAGCCTCATAGAACAGCTAGATCCAGAAGAGCAGCAGGACTCACAGTGGTAAGACCTTCATGGACTACCTCCCCCAGGGAAATGGGGGAGTGCAACACAACAGGGGGGCACTGTGTGGGCTAAAAAATAATTCCACAAAAGGCCGCCTCAAAATAGCAACCTCATCTAACTAATAAAATAATTACAAATAAAACAAAAAAGGTCTACCCTTCTAGAAGAGGAAGTACCAGCCAAAAAAAGCAAAAAACTCCAACCAAACAAAAACCACCAGCAATTCCCAGAGATGTAATGAGTCAATACCAACCAAAAGACTTCTCAGATCCCAAACAATGGAACACATCCAGAATGACATCTCCCTGGTGACAGACATAGAATTCAGACTAGGGATGGCAAAGACAGTCAAGGAAAGCCATGGGAAG
Organism: Tarsius wallacei; assembly: GCA_963574415.1. Taxonomy (NCBI): domain Eukaryota; kingdom Metazoa; phylum Chordata; class Mammalia; order Primates; family Tarsiidae; genus Tarsius; species Tarsius wallacei. The sequence continues at coordinate 8,516 of CAUYQG010033737.1, read as the reverse complement.
ATGGAAGTACAGATCACATAAGCAACAAAAACAGTGTAGGAAATAAAAGCTGAGTGGGCTAATGTAAGAAAGGTCCAAGCTGAACTGTTGGAAATGAAGAATTCTTTCCTAGAATTTCAAAGCACAATGACAAGTCTGAGAAGCAGAATCAACCAGGTAGAGGAGAGAACCTCAGAGCTTGAGGATTGAACTATTGAATTAACCCAGTCCAACAAAAATAAGGAGAAAAGGCTCAAGAAGAGTAAGCAAAGCCTATGAGGGTTTGGGATTATGTAAAGAGAGCCAATCAATGGCCGATTGGCATTCCTGAGACAGAAGGGGAAACTGAGGACACTGTAGAACAAACCTTCGCAAAGTCATTCAAGAAAGTCTTTTCTCTCTTATTAGAGAGATGGCTATACACTTGCAAGAGATCCAGAGAACTAGTACAAGATATTATATGATAAGGCCATCCTCCAGACATATAAAAATCCATCTTCAAAAGGTGAGCATGAACGAAAAAATTCTAAAGGCAGCTAAAGGGAAGGGACGGACCACTACCAAGGAAAATTCGTCAGAATTGCGGCAGACTTCTCAGCAGAAACCCTACAAACTAGAAGGGATTTAGGTCTCATTTTTAACATTCTTAAAGAAAAGTAATTCCACCCAAGAGCTTCCTACCCTGCCAAGCTAAACTTCATCAATAAAGGAGCGTTAAAATCCTTTCCAGACATTCAATCCCTAAGAGAATATGTTACCTCCAGACCAGCCCTTGAGGAGACACTTTAGAAAATTCTAAGCACAGAACTGAAATAACAGTTCCACTCATTAAGAAAAACACAGGAAAACAGAGTTAACAGACTGTACAAATCAATCACAAAATCTAAAGAGCAAAGCAGCCTCTTGATAACAATATGGCAGAAACAAACTTCCACATATCAATAATTAGCTTAAATGTCAGTGGACTGAATGCACCACACAGAAGGCAAAGAGAACCAAATTGGATGAGAAACCCATCCTTCTGCTGCCTCCAAGAAACCCATCTCACTGCAAATGACACCAACAGGTTCAAGGTTAAAGGCTGGAGAAAGATCTTCCAGGCAAATGAAAAACATAAAAGAGCAGGAATAGCTAATCTTACTATTAAACAGATTGTAAGCCAATGAAAGTCCAAAAGGACAACGAAGGTCACTACATAATGGTAAAAGACTCAATACACCAGCAAGAAATATCCATCTTCAATATATACACACCCCAAATAAGAGCAATCGGATTTATAAAACAATTGCTAATTAAACTAAGAAAAGACATAGACAACCATACAACGATAGTCAGAAAATTTAGTATCCCACTAACAGATTATTGAGCCAAAAAACTAAGAAGGAAATCTGGAATCTTAACTCAACTCTTGAACAATTATGCCTAATAGACATCTACAGAACACTTCACCCAACAACCACAGAATATACATTTTTCTCATCAACACTTGGAACATTCTCTAGCATCCACCATATACTTGGGCATTAATCAAACATGAACAAATTTCAAAAGTTTGAAATGATAACAAGAATATTTTCAGATGACAATGGATAAAATAACCACCAAAACACCTAAATACATGGAAATTAAACAAAATGCAGCTGAATGGCTTTTGGATTAACACAAAAATCAAGGCATAAATAAAATTATTTCTAGAAATCAATGAAAGCAAATACACAACACCCCAAAACCTCTGGGATACTATGAAATTGATGCTGAGAGGGAAGTTTGTACGTTTGCACTCACATATCAAGAAAATAGAGGAATCTCAAGTAAGCAGCTTAATGTCACTCCTAAGGCAGCTGGAAAGTCAAAAGCAATCCAATCCTAGAATTACTAGAAAAATTGAAATAATTAAAATAATATCACAGTTGAGTGAAATGAAGGCCAAAAACATCATAGAAAAGATCAATGAGATTCTTTAAAAAGATAAATAAGGTTGACAAATTCCTGGCAGGATTGACATTAAAAAAGGGAGATAAATTCTGAAGAACCACAATTAGAAACAAAAGCGGTAATGCTACAAATGACCTTGAAGAAATTCAAAAGATTATCAGAGATTACCTTGAACATCTGTATGCAAATAAACTAGAAAATCTAGAGGAAATAGAAAAATTCCTGGCGTCACATAACCTCCCAAGATTAAAGAGAAAGAAACTGAAACACTAAGAAGATGAACAGCGATCCAAGAAATCATCTCAGTAATAAGAAATCTCCCCGTCAAAAAAAACCCTTGGCCAAATGGTTTTTCAGCTGCATTCTACAAGATGTATAAGGAAGAGCTGATACCAAACCTATTGAAAATATTCCAGGAAACTGAGAAAGAAGGCATTCTCCTTAGCCCATTCTATGAAGCCAATATCATTCTGATACCCACAAATGGCAAAGACTCACCGAAGAAGGAAAATTACAGGCCAAGTTCCCCATAAGCATAGTTGCTAAATTTCTCAACAAGAGTCAAGAAAATTGCATACAACAGCATGTTTCAAGTGCCATCCATCATGACCAGGTGGACTTCATTCTTGGGATGCAAGGATGATGCAACATACATTAAATAAGTCACAACAAATCACATAAGAGAGTGTAAAACCAAGAACCACAGGATTATCTCATTAGATGCAGTAAAAGCATTAGATAAAATCCAACATCCCCTCGTGATAACAGCCCTCAAACACCTGGGCTTCAAATGAACATTCTTCAAAATAATAAGAGCCATCTATGACAAACTTATAGCCAACAATATACTTAATGGACAGAAGCTGGAAACAGTTCCCCTAATAACTGGAACAAGACAAGCATGCCCACTTTCATGTCTCCTATTCAACATAGTACTAGAAATCCCAGCCAGAGTAATCAGGCAGGAGAAATAAATTAGGAAAATACAAAGTTGAGTCATCCCTTTTTGCAGTTGATGATGATTCTATAGCTAGAAAACTTTAGCGAGTCTGTCAAAAATCTCCTTGCTCTGATAAATGACTTTGGTAATGACTTTGGGATATAAATTCAGGCCCCCCCAAAACAGTTGCATTTCTATACACCAACAACAAGCAGGCTGAGAATCAAATAAAAAACACACTCATTTACAATAACCACAAAAAAATAAAATAAAATACCTCAGAAACCACCTTAACCAAAGATGTGGAAGACCTTTACAATGAGAACTACAAAACACTGCTCAAAGAAATCAAGGACAATATAAACAAATGGAGAAACATCCCATCTCATGGACTGGAAAAATCAATATTGTCAAAATATTCATTCTACCCAAAGCAATCTACAGATTCAACCCAACTCTTTTTTTTTTTTTTTTTTTTTTAGTTTTTATTTTAAGGATATGGGATACAATTCAGGGTTAGGTTTACAAATGGTCACTGTACAAGTAAAGTTCAGGCTTCACTTTGGTTCCCACTTCACCTGGTTTCAGATCAGGTACCCTTAATGATGAAATATGCCCAACTACCCCGGCAGTTTCCCACTACTGCCAATCCCTTTCTTGTAGTATTATAATGATTGTTCAGGGTTTGCTTATGAATGAGAACATGTGGTACTCAGTTCTTTGATTCTGTGATAGTCACTGAGTATTATAGACTCTAACCCCGTTCAAGTTGCTGCAAAGTTCATAATTTTGTCCTTTATGACTACGAAATATACCATCATGTATATGTGACACATTTTTTTTTTACCCAGTCCACTTTCAATGGGAAGCATGATTGGTTCCATGTTTTGACTATTGTGAATAATGCTGCAATAAACATGCATGTATAGGTATCTTTTTCATAGAGTGATTTGAGTTCCCAGTAGGGGGATTGCTGGGTCATATGGAAGGTCAGTTTTTAGATCTTTTAGGAATCATCGCACTGTTTTCTACCAAGGTTGTACTGGTTTACACTCCCACTAACAGTGTAGAAGTATTCCCTTTTCCCCTCATCCTCTTCAGCATCTATTGTTTTTTGAGTTATTGATGATAGGCACCCTGACTAGAGTTAGGTGGTATCTCAGTGTGGTTTTAATTTGCATTTCTTTGATGATTAGTGAGGTTGAGCATTATCTATAGGCTGCTCATACATCTTCTTTTGAGAAGTGTCTATTCATGTCTTTTGCTCACTTTCTTTTTTTTTTTTTCTGAGTTGGAGTCCCACTCGATCACCCAGACTGGAGTGCAGTGGCCACTCCCGGCCACCGCAGCCTCAACCTGCTGGACTCCGGCGATCCTTCCACCTCAGCCTTCCGAGTAGCCGGAATTACGGCACGCGCTACCACACCCGGCTAATTATTTCTTATTTATTGTAGAGACGAGGTTTCGCCTGCCCAGGCAGGTCTCGAACCCGCGGGCTCAGGCAATCCACTCACCTCAGCCTCCCAAGGTGCAGGATTACAGACTGAGCCACCGAGCCCGGCTTTTGCTCACTTTCTAATAGGACTGTTTGTTTTTTTCTTTTTCTTTTTGGCACATTTGAGTTCCTTGTAGATCCTAGATGTTGGACCTTTGTCAGATATACAGTTGGTAAATATATTTTTTTCCATTCTGTAGACTGTCTCCCTGCTCTCTTAATGGTTTCTTTTGCTTTGCAGAAGCTTTTCAATTTGATGAGGTCCCACTTGTCTATCTTATTTCTTATAGCATGGGCATTTGGGGTTTTGATCAGAAATTGATTTCCTGTTCCAATTTCCATAAGGATGTCTCCTGTATTTTCTAAGGTTTTTATAATTTGAGGTTTTGCGTTTAGTTCTTTGATCCATTTAGAGTTGATTTTTGTGTATGGTGATAGGTAAGTGTCTTGTTTTAATCTTCTGCATGTGGTCAGCCAATTTTCCCAGCACTATTTGCTGAATAAGTTCTCTACTCCCCACTGGTTGTTAGTAGAGGCTTTGTGGAAGATGACTTGGTTGAGATATTAAAGTTTTGCTTCTGGAATCTCTATCCTGTTCCATTGTTCTATATGCCTATTCTTGTACCAATACCAGGCTGTTTTGATTATTGTAGCCTATAATAAAGTTTAAAGTCTGGGCGTGTGATACCTCTCACTTTGTTTCTTTTGCAGAGGATTGTTTTGACTATTTATAGTCATTGATTTTTTTCCATATGAATTTCTTTATCATGGTTTCCAGGTTAGAGAAGAATGATGCTGGTAATTTAATGGGTATTGTGTTAAACCTGTAGATTGCCTTAGGTAGGATGGACATCTTAACAAAGTTGATTCTTCCAATCCACAATCATGGGATATTTTTCCATTTGTTTGTGTCTTCTTGGATTTCTTTGAGCAGTGTTTTGTAGTTTTTGTTGTAAAAGTCCTTCATTTCTCTGTTTAGGAAGATGCTGAGGTATTTCATTTTGTTGTTGTTGTTGCTATTGTGAATGGGATTGTGCTTTTTGTTTGGTTCGCTGCCTGTTGTTGGTGTATAAGAATGCAACTGTCTTTTGCACATCAATTTTGTACCCTGAGACTTTGCCAAAGTCCTTTATCAGGGCAAGAAGGTTTTTTAACTGATTCTCTTGGATTTTTGAGGTATAGAATCATATCAACAAAGAGGGATAACTTGACTTCCTATTTTCCTATTTGCATGCCCCTGATTTCCCTTTGTGGTCTGATTGCTCTAGCTAGGACTTCCAACACTATGTTGAACAGGAGGAGTGAAAGTGGTCAGCCTTGTCTTGTTCTGGGTTTTCAGGGGAAATGCTTCCAGTTTTTGTCAGTTTAGCAATATGTTGACTGTGGGTTTATCATAGATGGCTCTTACTATTTTGAGGTATGTTCCCTCTATGCCTATGTATTCAAGTGTTTTTATCAAGAAGGGATACTGGATTTTATCAAAAGTTTTTACTGTATCTAATGATATAATCATGTGATTCCTATTTTTACATCGGTGGATGTACTTAATTACATTTATGGTACAAGCCAATTCTTACCAAATTAACAGTGTCATTTTTCACAAACCTAGGAAAAAAGCATACAGAAATTTATATGGAAGGAAAAAAGAGACCAAGTAACTAAAGAAATCCTTAGAAAAAGGAACAAACCTGAAAACACTACACTTCAAACTACTACAAGGCTACAATAACCAAGATAGCATGGTACTGATACAGGATAGACGTATATACCAAGAGAATGGGACAGAGAAGCTGGAAATAAAACCACACATCCTCAACAAATTCATGTTTAACAAAGCCAACAAAAACAAACTTGGGGAAAGGAAACCAAATTTAGCAAATGATGTTGGGAAAACCCACGAACCACATGCAGAAGAATGAAACTGGACCTCCACCTATGTCTATATACAGAAATTAACTCAAAATGGATCAAGGACTTAAATATGAAACCCCAAACTTTAAGAATCTTAGAACAAAATTGAGGGAACAAAAAATTCATGGTAAGTCCTCAAAAGAAAATGCAGCAAAATCCAAATTTGACATGTGGGGTTTTATCGAACTCAAACTTTTTTGCACAGCAAAATAAACCATCAAGAGAGTCAAGAGAAAACTCACGTAATGGGAAGACATATCTGCAAGCTATACATCTGACAAAGGCCTAACATCTAGAATCTACAAGGAACTCAAATGAGTTGACAGCAAAAAAACAAACAACCCCATTAAAAAGTGGGCAAAGACATGAACAGACACTTCTCAAAGGAAGACATCCAAGCAACCAAAAAACATGAAAAAATGCTCAGCTTTACTAATAATCAGAGAAGTGCAAATCAAAACTACAACAAGATACTATAATACCTCACACTGGTTAGGATGAATATCATTAAAAAAGTCAAAAGATAACAGGTGATGGTGAGGCTATGGAGAAAAGGGAACACCTCTACCTTGTTGGCTGGAGTGTAACCTAGTTCAACCTTTGTGGAAAGCAGTGTGACATTTTCTCAAAGAACTGAAAATTGAGCATATGATCCAGCAATCCCACCTCTGGGAATATACCCAGAGGAACATAAATTGCTCTGCCAAAAAGACACCTGCACACTCATATTCGTTGCAGCACTATTCTTAATAGCAAAAACATGGAATCAACCCAGATGTCCATTGAAAATGGACTGGATAAAGAAAATGTGGTACACTATGCAGCCATAAAAAATAACAAAATCATATACTTTGAGGCAACACAGGTACAGCTAGAGATCATCGTTCTTAGTGAACTATCATAGAAACAAAAAACTGAATACCACATTTCTCATTCATAAACCTGATCACTGAACACACAAACACAAATGTGGGAAGAACAGACACTAGACACTGTTAGGGGAGGGAGGGAGAAGGGATAAGAGTCACACAATCATACACTTGGTGCCAGGTCTACTACCAGGAGAGAGAGAGGGCTCACTAGAAGCCCAAACCTCACATGTATGCAATTTACTTATGTAGTAGATCATCACATGTACCCCAGAACTCTAAAGTAAGTTTTTAAAAAAACGAGAGACGTCTTAGATCTAAAAGTCAAGTATTGAGAAGGTGAAGAGGCATCATAGTCTTCAAAGCAGAGATGCTGACTTATTGTGTGTCGTCATGAAGAGCACATGATGATAATAATTACTACAACAATGAAGATGATGTGTCTTACCTGCTTTTAAATTTGCACAAAAATCAACTGGAAAATGAAAACCACTAGTAATAGAGTTTATTAAGTAGAGCAGAAGGAAAATAAATCAATATCTGATGGTAATTGAACAAAATCAATACGATAAAAAAGAAAATAGTTGTTAAATAAACCTAACCAGCATTGCTTAGACCCTATTAAAAGTGAAAACACACTTATGAAACGTCCTGATGAAAATGATGATTTGCATGTCAGAGGATGTGATAATAAAAATGAGTTTAATATCAGAAATTCTCAAAGCACATAGCATAATACCTGTTAAGTTATGACCATTCAATCATTTAGTAATTAGTAGTTCTCAGTTACAACGTAGGTTGTTATGAAATGTACCAGTTATTTAAAAAGTAAAAGAAGCTTCATTTTGGGAAATTAGCGAGGATTGAGATACCTCACATATATTATATGGGCTTGGAACAAGTGACTGTCTTACAGATTCAGTCAAAAACACAACTGCTGACAAAATTGAGAAGGAAGAAGCTGCTTTCCTCCACCTTCAGTTAACTCATTTCCTGTGGTCAGCATGGCTGCCCTGGCACACCAAGTTCCCCAGGTTAGTCAGCTGCACTCCACACGACGGTGCAAATTTGCCCCCGTTAGTTGAGTCTTATGCATATCAAATGCAACTTGTATTTTTTCCCGTCTGTTTATTTCCATTTCACTTAATATTATAATTACATACTTCAATTAGCTGCTGAATAAAGTGATAAAATATGAATACAAAAAAGAAAAGTTGTTTCCAGAACAACTAATAAAAACTCTTTCGAAGCCGGGCTCGGTGGCTCAGCCTGTAATCCCGCGCCTTTGGGAGGCTGAGGTGAGTGGATTGCCTGAGCCCGCGGGTTCGAGACCCGCCTGGGCAAGCGAGACCTCATCTCTACAATAAATCAAAAAATTAGCCAGGCG
>CAUYQG010033736.1:0-17621 GCA_963574415.1 Tarsius wallacei | reverse complement strand
CGGACCGGGGGTCCCTGAGCCTCGGACCAATGCGTCCAGCTGTGGGCAGTGGGGTAGGGGAAGGAGGGCAAGAGACTTTTTGGGGAACTCACATTCGGAGAATCTCACAGTTCCGCCTGTGTTGCCGCCATCTTGACCGCCAAGCCCCCCAGAGTTTTGACCTACATATCAAGTGACCCTTCCATATCCCTTCATTCATTTCTCTCCATTCCTTGGCCTAATATTCAAGAATACTGCCTGGAATTGTATTATGCATATAAATATTTGCTTATTATTTTCTTTTTGACCCCCTTGATGTAAGCTCCATGAGTGCAGATTGTTTTTTCCTTTCCCCAAAACCCAGAACAGGGTCCATTCCAAAGTAGATGACAATCACCAGTTGCTGAAGGAATGGGCTGAATGATGAATAGATATGCCCTTGCCTGTGCTTGCATGCACAGACTCATTTAATGTTCATGTCAAACCCAAGATGTAGGTCCTATTCTAACCGTGAATTTCTGGTGAATAAACTGAGCCATAGGGGTCACATAACTTTCTCCAGGTCACATAGCTAGAAACTGGCACAGCTGGGACTTAAATCCACTCTCTCGCTTCATAATTGAAATAATTAAATCAAAATACCTGTGGGACTTGGTAGAATAAAGACCTGATGAGAAGCAGAACTTGAATTCCCTCTGGAACTAGGGGAGTGGTCATAGGAAGTGACCCTAGAGAAGTCACTCTCCCTTTCTGGGTAATGAAGGCAGTGAACCAAGTCATCAGTTTTCAAAGTTTGCTGGAACAGGCTCTCTCTGAAGTCCAATGTCTGCCACAGATAGGCGAGTATCATAGCTTTACTGACCCTGAGAGAGATTCCTGGGAGCACCAATAAAAATGTTGCCCATAACTGTCCCTAGATCATTCTCAGTATGAGTAGGGCCCAGGAAGGGATATCTGGCTCATAGGAAGGGGCCATAGACCTCTGAGCAGAGTGACATGTAGCACAGCAATGAGGGCATGATCACACAACACCACCCATTTTCCAGACGTTGGGGAAAAGCAGTTATGAGAGCAATGACAGCCTCCTTCCTACCTGTGGGGAATAGAGATTGGAACACTACAGATGAGCAACAGGCCTCAGAGATAAGCAGAAATGCTCCATGCTCCAGGTCTTAAGATTTTGCAATAACAACACCTAGGAACATACATTAGTATTTATGTTGTTTCTCATTTCCTTTAATTTAAAAAACAGTTCTGATATGTTAGCTCATATACATGTGCACAAACATGCATATACACACTCAGAGTACAACTCCTAAAATAGCCACATCACCGACTGAGAAAAATAAGGGCCCTCTTAGCCCCTGAAGGCACTGGGATTTTACTCATCATTTTAAGTTGTTCCTCCTCAAATACTTCCACCCATTTTACTGGCAAAGTTGCTATATCAGTGATTCTGTCCAAGTACTCAGAAATTCAAGATGAAGTCCAGGACTGTATTAAATGTTTCTTAACATCTGCACCCCAGTGGTCCTTGGTTTATTGCATTTGTTTGCTTTTATATTAAAACTGTTGTAGAGTGAAGCAACTATAAAAAAAATTTCCAGAGCAGCAGTATAGCATACAGGTACACAAGGAGAAGACTAGGATGATCTTGGGTTTATCTGTAAAACAGAAAATATCTCTACAATCTCTTCTAGCTCTAAGTTAGTTGCATATTAAAACATTAAAATTCAAAGATTAGTTCATAATGACCACAGAAGAATGGTAGAGGCTGAAAAAACTATTCTGATTCAGGATCAGGAAGCCAAGAAGGACCAATGTTTGAAGAGAGGGTTGCTCTGTATCCTGCAACCTTACAAAAAGTCATGTAGTCTACCACATCCCACTGCATGAATGTTTGGTCCCCCTCAAAGACCACTATATAGTTCTTAATAACTTTTAGATTATGGACCTCTTTTTAAAATGCCTAAATGCTACGGACACAAATACAACATGTGCTTAGGATCGCAAAATTTTGTGTCCAATTTGGAGGGTTTGAGGCCCCTAAAATTCATTTATGAAGTACAAAGAGAGATTCCCAGGGTCGAGATTCAAGCAGCCTCAGAGTACTAGGATGAATTTGGGGGAATGTAGAGAAAATACGATTACTTAAATGTGTAACCATTATCCAAAAGTGATAGAATTAGAATAATTGAAAATAGTTGGCCAGGCGTGGTGGCTCAAGCCTATAATCCCAGCACTTTGGGAGGCTGAGGCAAGAGGATTGCCTGAGCCCATGGGTTCGAGACCAGCCCGCGCAACATGGTGAGACCTTGTCTCTACAATAAATAAAAAAATTAGCCAAGTGTGGTAGCACGCTCCCGTAGTTCCAGCTACTTGGAAGGCTGAGGTGGAAGGATCGTCTGAACCCAGCAGGTCAAGGCTGTGGTGGCCGGGAGTGTGCCACTGCACTCCAGCCTAGGTGACAGAGTGAGACTCCAACTCAAAAGAAAAAAAAAAAAAGAAAGAAAATAGTTTACTTATTTAACTTACAAATAATACATATGTTTTATTTTTTAGAGATATTGCATAATCAACACAGTTTGTAAGATACTGTCCTATAGGATGAGAAATAAAGAACCTCTCCCTGCTCAAGAGTGCCCCCAATTCTGAGCTCCAAAAATCAGGGTTAGTCTAATAGGTAGGGTTGTGATTGGAGGGCTTGCTAGTCATATAAGCTCTCTGCAGTCCTACAATGCTGCTTCAATCTCTTTTTACTCATTCCTTTAATTGTTTTACACTGAAGTATATAGTTTTATATAGAGAGAAAAAGGCCTGGCACAACATACCTATATATATATATATATATATAAAACACAAACATATACATACAAAAATAAAATAGCAAAATCTAGGAGGTTTAAACTCTTCAATCCTTAACAACTTTTTTTTTTTTTTTAACTAATCAGAGTCTCACTCTGTTGCTCAGGCTGGTGTGCAATGACACAACCATGACTCACCACAGCCTTGACCTGACCTCTTGACCTCCTGGGCTCAGGCAGTCCTGCCTCAGTCTCCCAAGTAGCTGGCACTACACACACATGCCACCATATCCAGATAATTTTTTGTTTTCATTTTTGTAGAGACAAGGTCTTGCTATATGCCTAGGCTGATCTTGAACTTTTGGGCTCAAGCGATCCTCCCGACTCAGGTTCCCAAAGTACTGAGATTACAGGCATGCGCTATGGTACCCGGTCTTTTAACAACTACTAATACTAGATTATGAGTATGTGTATCATTTCCGGCAGGATTCCTGGAGAATAGAACACATAAAACGAATGTGTCATATGTATTACAGGAAGGAAATTAAAGCCTAGAGAATGTATAGCATCACCGGGAGAGCCAATTTTCCAACCTATAGTAGGGAGCTCTGTGTGCTACAAGATAGCAGATGGGCACCAAGTATCACCGAGTAAGGTAGAAAGGGGTTTAAGAGTGGAAGGAGAGCCAAATAGAACAGAATTTAGAAGCCACTGCAAACACACTTCTTCCTGACTCACAGTTTTCCTGTCTGGCCACATTAGTGACAACCATCTAATATTACGTGCCTACCATCCTAGAATGTAGATCCATGGTTTATTCTCTCTAAGAAATTGACTTGGGGGAGTCAAACTCCTGGAATATCATAAAGCATTGTTCTCAGCTGCAAGTGATTTTGCTCTCCAGGGACTTTGGCAATATCTAGGGACATTTTTGGTTGTTACAATTTTGAGAGTATGCTATTGGCATCTAGTGGGTGGACGTCAGGCATGATGCTAATAATATCTTACAAGCCACAGAACAGTTCTCACAACAAGGATTTCCTGGCCCCAAATATCAATAGTTTCAATGTTGAGAAACCTTGTCTAAAAAGAAACAAAGCAACACCATTAAGATTGGCCCGTGGCAGGAGACAACATCCAAAATATGTGTGTTCATTCAGTGACTCCTTGTCTGCCTCTCTATCCCAAAAACTAATCCTATGAGTAGCCAGTCTGCCCCCAGTGGAGTCTGAAATCTCACGGATTCATCACTTACTATCCATCTCACAATAGGGAGGAAATTTAAGACCAGCTCTATCAAATGAAGTATAAATCTGCCCTTTCCATCAGCCTTAAAGAAACAGAATTTAATGATCTCAGCTAGGGCCTAATGAGCCAATGTCCACATCAAAAAGCTGCTCTATGTTTGACATGTTTGACAGTGTGTTCAGGGAAAATAGGAAATATATATATATGAAGACTAATTGAGCATTGCAGCTGAGCAATCTGTGGAAGTCTTGTCCTCCAGCAAAAGGTTGTTATGCTTCAGTGGCACCAGAGAAAGACTCTGCCATGAGGATGTCACTCTTCTACATGGAAAAATATGACTTTAAACATAACAAAAGGCAGGAGTATCTGAGAGGCATAATGGTATCTGCAGTAACTGCTGTTAAAGGGAACCACCCAACTGCAGCTAATGATCTGACTTTGATGTAAAGTGTGCCGGATGTCAAAGACTGCCAGGTGCTTCATGTTCTGCTTCAGGATTGGGTAAGCAGGTCTATGGTATGTAAGGCCACCATCACAGAGTGAACTGGGCCAGTCCCATGAGACAAGGTCATCATGCTACATTTCTGGAAGGGTCAGGGACTCCTAGCACAAAAATTATCCCCCCTGATATGGCCACCCCAGGTGACAACAGAGAAAGACATCAAGATGTTGTGAGAGAATGTCAACCACCAGCAGTGAGTAGGAGAAACAAGATTCTGAAACAGCCTTAAGCAACATACCCTATCTCTGGGCCACTGGGAAATGACTGAGGTTAGGACTAATCAAAAGTGTAACAAGCATTTCCGTGCACTGATCAAGTCAGACCTGGATGTGAAGATTAATCTGCCAGCTGCTTGATGTCTGGTTAATTAACATCTCACAATCTCAGTTGTCTTATCTTAAAAATGGAGATACTAACAGACCAGAGTTGCTTTACATTTAACTAAAATCATGCATATAAATTGCTCGTGAAGATGAACTAAAATTGCCTATAAATCTCGCACACAGTAAACTCTTTTTATGGAATATTTGTGAACACATGATTGAAATCAGCTGAGATTATAAGCAGGTCTGGAGGTGGCTGAGACAACAGCCCAAGAGTATGTGGACAGGACCTTCTGGGACCGTTATCCCATTTGAAGGTTGCTATGGCACCTGGAACATTGTATTTGTGAAATGACTCCCCCGGTTTAAAGTACTCAAGGTCTTTGTTAAAATGTGAGCATCCCCAAAGAGATTGACTTATTTCCATATGCCAAAATCTATCAAAATTGTTTTAATAAAGAACTGTGGCAAAAAGACACTAGATTTGGAATTATCAGATATGCAGTCTAGATTCTATTATAATTGGCTATGTGACATTGACCAAACAACTTCACTTAAATTGCTGCATCTTTATCTGTAGTTAAGTAGAATTCTAACCAATTCCTCAATTTCTAAAGGCACTATAAGTATAAGAAGTGATATTGGAAGTATAAACATTGAAAAATTTAAAGTGCTTCATAAACAAATGTCAGCATTCTTGGAACTATTATCCAAGTTACACACACATACAAGGGGGGACCCCCCAAAATGGAATTTATTAATAAAAAATTGTGTATTTATTCTTGTAAGTTTAAACTTCAGTCACCTTCAAAGTACTTTACATTCGATGCAATATACCTATTGAAAAACTTTTTCCACTGCTCAAAATAGTTTTTGAAATAATCAATTTTGATGCCTTTAAGGGCTTCTGCTGTCTTTTGTTTCACCTCTTTTGCAACAGCAAGACATTTTCCTTTGAGGACTTTTCTTTTATCTGGGTAAACAAAAACAAATTACTCAGGGTGCCATAGAATGAATATGGAGGGTGGGTCATGGGGATTATGCCATTTGGGGTTAAAAACTGCTGAACACAGCACAGTTGGCCAATGCACTGATAAACCACCCATCATGAAATGAGAAAACACATCGAAAGAATCTAAAAGCAAACAAAAATCACTGAAGTCAAACTTAGCTTCACACAAAAATGCTAACTGGTACACTGAGGCTGATGGGTTCCTAGAACACTTACCAAGAGGGGGAAGCCTGTACTACAAGGGACCCACCTTCCACAAAATAATTCTGGTCTATTTTGGATCCCCATCATATATGTGCTTTACAGTGTACACCAGTATTAAGCTCATCTTTCACTGTAAATAAAGATAGAAAAAGGACAAATCACTTAATTTTCAGCATTAGGATTGAGGACATGAGCAAAATGAAATGGCATTATTCAGGGACACCGTCTAGAAATGAGTATTTTGAAAAAAAATTAATGTGGAGTGAAAGACTGGAGCAGGACTTCCCAGAGGCACATGTCAGCATCGGAGGCAAGTGTTGACTCTGGGAAGTTATCATCCTTCCCCATCAATTTCTTTCCCTCCTGAAATGGCTATCATAGATCTGGGGGAGAGAGATCAAATGATCACTTTCTCTATGTTGATTTGCTTAGTGTATTTCTGAGTTATGCATTATTAACATCTGGAAACTAGATTTGGCAGGGAGTTACTGAGTTAGACCAAAAAGTGCTTAGATCAGAAGTGTTGGGAGCCAGCTGTGAACTGGGTAAGACTCAGTATGTCTCTGTTAACAAAAGCTGAAGTGGGGCAGCGGTCAGGGGCCCTACTAATAAGAGCCTCCACAGTGGTGGAATCATCACTCTTAGAAGCCTGGAGATCAGATCAAGAAGTTTCAGCCCCTGGAAGTCTAGAATTCCACATAGGGACTTAGTTACTAGGCAAGGGAAAAATCTAGTATTTATTAAGTGGTTTTTGTGCTGTGTGTTGAACCAGCTGCTATGCCATTATCACATTAAAATGTGATAAAATGTTCACCACACTCCTTTTGCAAATGAAGAAACATTGGCCGAAAGAGTGTCTAGAAAGCCAGGTAGAAAGTGGCAAAGCTCACGCTCTTTCACATGTACCTCCTAGTACCCTGCGCTTAGTCAATGCTTAATTAGTACTAATTCATTGGGGGAAACATTGAACTGAATTTTACTAACCATACTGCCAAATGAAAACATGCCAATGTGTGCTCTCCTAGGACACATAGTAGAAGTTTAATAAGTACAGATAATTTTTAATAAAACAGCTGAAAACTTGGACATGACTATTAAATAACATATGTGTCTCAGGTATTCTGAAACCTCCCAAATATATGAGATAAAATCAATACCAAAGAAAAGTGTATGTGAGGACAGGCTGGGTGGTCCTTTCTCATTTATGAAGAGGGTATTTTATTTTCACCTTCAAAGTGTTTCTCTGGGGAGTCCCAACCCCCCCACCCCCCCACACACACACACCACCCTCCACACTCTTTTTCCATCTAGTGGGTCTGAGGCAGCTGACTCTTTCTATACGGCCAATTACATCCAGGCAGAGTTTCTCTTCGGGTTCCTTTGGTAATAAGCCTCTGGGATTCTCAACCTTCCCCAGCTGCTCACCTCCACAAACACACCTGAAGTTCATTCACACCGTCCAAAGGCTAGGAGACACAGAGAGCGGGCAGTGGAAAGTCTAGTTGCTTGGCATTGCTGCTGGCCCTCCTATTTTGAACAAAGATGGGGAGCACAGCCCTACCAACATTAGGCACTTGAGCTCTCCCCTTTCTTCACTGGAAATGCAGGTACTTCTTACAGGAAGAAAGAAGAGTGAAACACATATGTGTAAAACATGCCTCACAGTCCCTAGCTCAAAGAATCACAGGACTACATGACTTCATTCTTTACCCAGATTCTCTTTTATAACTGATATTGCACTGCTGTTTTGTCTTGCAGTATAATATGCAGAATAAAAGAAAATGGTTGCTACCCAGGAGATATGGGTCAGCATAGAAAGCTCCGTGGATGTATTAAATGTTGCCTTTAATCACATTAAATGGAAGGCAGTTATATAACTCATCAGGGAAGACCAGGTTTTTCTTGCCATTTCTTTAAATATATGTGAAGGCACTGCAACCCACAGTCATGTGCACTAGCATTTCTGCATGCAACATATTTCATATTCATTTTAATGAACCCCACTGGGCATTCACATGCTTTTGTTAAGCTGGGATTAGACTAGAATAAGGGACTCCCTAAACATCAACCTATAAATTGAGTATCTACTGATGACCAAGCTGAACCACTCGCCAGTCCCTGAGTATAGCTCCCTCCTTTGCACGTGCTGTTCCCTAAAACTCCATTCCACAGCTTGCCCCCATCATTCATAACTTATTGCAGGCATCCATTTCTTCCAGAAGCCCTTCCTGGTCCATTTAGTACACAATGCATTTTCCCTATTGTGTTTGCCACTTATATCATTTGTTCAATCTGGCTTACAGATCTTCTCTCCATCTCCTTCCCCATACTTTCTGTCCACTGCCCCCAACCCCATCCACCCACACACATACACACAAAGCTGGGTTCCCAGGGGACTGGGGACATTCATGTTTCTATCTTATGAATGTAGTACAGTGCTTCACCAATAGTGGGTGCTTCTCAAACTGAGAGTAATACATAAATTTATGTTTGTGGCTCTGAGTGAGATATACTGTGAATTAAAACAAAAATTCTGGCCTAAATTTAGCTTATTTAGGGACACAATTAAATTTGGGCAAATTCAGCCGGGCTCGGTGGCTCAGCCTGTAATCCCGTGCTTTGGGAGGCTGAGGTGAGTGGATTGCCTGAGCCTGCAGGTTTGAGACCTGCCTGGGCAAGCGAGACCTCATCTCTACAATAAATCAAAAAATTAGCCGGGCGTGGTAGCGCGGGCCTGTAGTTCCAGCTACTTGGAAGGCTGAGATGGAAGGATCGCCGGAGCCCAGTAGGTCGAGGCTGTGGTGGCCGGGAGCGGCCACTGCACTCCAGTCTGGGCGACAGAGTGAGACTCCAACTCAAAAAAAAAAAAAAAAATGGGGGCAAATTTTCTGGTGGGTTGGAAGGAAATATATTAAGAATCATGAGCATAATGGAGGCTGGGTATGTTGGCTCATGCCTATAATTCCAGTGCTTTGAGAAGTGGGGCTAGAAGAATGACTTAAGGTCAGGAGTTTGAGATCAAACTGGGCAACATAAGAAAATACCATCTCTACAAAATAAAAATAAAAAATTAGCTGTACATGGTAATACATCCCTGTACTCCCAGCTACTTGGGAGACTGAGGTGGCAGAATACTTGAGCAAAGGAGTTTGAGGCTGCAGTGAGCTAACTGCACTCCAGCTTGAGCAATAGAACAAGGCCCCATCTCTAAAAAAATAAAAATAAATAATACCTTTAAAAAAGAGGAGAGAAGAGGAGAGCCATGGACTTTATTATTCCTGTCGAGAAACAGTGCCAAGAGCAGGTAAAATTTTTGCAAGAGGCAGAGACTGCTTCATGGACTGAACCAAGAATAAACCTGGACCATCTATCCTGTGTATTTCCATTGTCTTGAACATGCTATAACCAGATCAACACATTTCCTCTACAGGCTCATGCTCCAAAATAAAGACTAAAGCTTTTCTACATGGAACTTTTGTTAGAATGACCTTTACTTTTATGGAATTTTAGAAGGAATGAGGACAAATGATTCTCAACTGTACCAACCCCTCGTTGGATTCATAGGGCAAATAAGGCAGCTTTCTTTTCCAAGCTCTTGTTCATCTAGTAAATACTTGCTCATCCATCATCCCAGCTGTGCCTGTGAGTGTAACAAATGCTGTTCAGTGATCAGAAAAGCTGTCTTGAGAAGCAAGAGGGAGGCACCTAATGGTGGCATTGTCTTCCCTCCATTGAGTACCCAGGGTCTTACTGCAAACAAATGCCTGGCATTTGCTATTTTTTTCTTCTTTTTTTTTATGTTTGTGGCTCTATGTTAGTAAGTAGTTATGCTCTGACTAAGATAGAAATAATTATTCCAGCCAACATTTAGCTTACTCAGGGACCTAATTTAAAGGAGAAATAGGAAATCTGGGCAAATTTTCTTTTTTGTTGGGAGGGTTTAAGAATAATGAACATAACAGCTTAAAATAAAAGGGGGTGGGGCAGTAGAGAGCCGTAGACCCTTTCACTCCTGTTGCGAAAAAAGCAAGTGACTCAGACACTCAAGCAAAGGAGGAAGTCTACACCTTTGAATGTGGTATCCCCACAGGAACAAAGAACTGGCATTCATTAGAATTGGCATCCTTGCTAATGATAAGGGCAACAGAAACAAGTCTCTTACTTCAAAATGCCTCCCTAATCTACTCACTGATAACTAGGGCTTATACTTCTTGATAAAATGTAGAGTCTTTTCTTTCATTAGAGATGATGTTTTCAGTCTGGCAAATTACTCTGCGGGTGAGAGAAGGGAAACCAGAAACTTAAATTCATAAAAAATATACAAACAGAATGGGGGTAAGAAGTCAGGGGGATAGACACAGCAAAAATTGAAAATAAAGTCCAGATTTGGCAGGTGCTATAGAATTATTTCACCCCAATTTTTAAGCAACTGTTTTCTAATAAAGAAAATGGCTGCTAAAAGTTCATAGAGCTGAGCAAGCTGCACATCTATCTCCTCTAAAATTGGCTGCTGCTATATAATGTTAAATGTTAGTCTGGGTTTGTGTTCACAACTTTTGTTTTTTATGTTGGAAGTAGATAGTGAATTTATTTTTATTATCCAAGTATTGTGAGTTGAATGGTATCCCCCAAAAGAACAAATTGAAGTCCCAACCCTAAGTACCTGTGAATGGAATTTTGTTTGGAAATAGCAAGGATAAGGTAATATAGCATAAGATGGCACGTCAATCCAATGATTAGTGTCTTTATAAGCATAGAACCTTACAGAAATTCTTATAGTGTCCTTATTTACAGACCTAGAGACAGGGGTACATAGGGAAAAGGTCAGTTGACAAAAGAGACAAATATGGAGGTGATAGGGCTACAAGTCAAGGAAAGCCAAGGATTTCCAGAAGCTGCCAGAAGCTGGGAAGGAAGAATTATTTCCTAGAATCTTAAAGGTTCATAGCTCTGCTGATACCTTGATTTTGGACTTCAGGAAACAAGAAGAATCATTTAAGTTTCTGTATCAGTGGTGCCAAAAAAAAATGTATACAGAGTTTAAGAGATATTATATATGTATTACTTTTCGAAGTTAAATTGAATTATAGTAGCAATGTGTAGCATGATGTTTGCTCAAAAGGTGGCATTCATCAAATGAATGCTAGCATCACCATGACAGGCAGGACAGTCAAAGAAAATGGTGGAAGCACAGTTGTCATTCGAGGAGCACAAGACCATTTTGAAGTGGTATTTGAAATTCAAGAACAGTGTGGAAACATGACAATGGAGGTGTGAGTATGCAACAGAACCTCCAACATGCCCAACAACTGCACACATTTGTGATAAGTTTGAGACTCAGTACTATGTGTGATATACACAAGGGAAGATCCAGGAGGTCTCACACAGCAACAAGTCCTACAGTAGTTCACCCTAATCAGAAGTGTCTAGATGCTGTGGCAACCACTTTGAGCACCTCCTGTAGTTGCAGAAGTCAAACATGACTTGCATTTATCCTTTTTTTCTATATAGATTATTACAATTTAAATGCAGTTTTTTTTTCTTTCTTAAAATGTGTATACGTTTTTGTGGCACCCTCCGTATTTTAGGGGAACTTACTTCAGAGAGGGAAAAGGTTGTAGGTTTTTGACAGAAACACATGATTCAAGCAATGCTGAGATAGTCCTTCTTTCTTTCACTGACTCTGATTCTCTAATCTGTTTCATTTCTGCTAGTGGCCCAACAATATCACTTTTTTCTAACACTTTAAATAAAAAATGTTTCAAGAGTTAGGCCATTCTAACAAATGGTTTGGCATGCCTAAACTTAAGGAAAGAAATTAGGGAAGGAACAGAAAAGCCAAATATTGCAGACAAAGTCAGTGACATGGGGTAAGTGTCCACATTCCATGCCTTTTCAGAAACTCTAGACACCTGTGTAGCAGTGCCTTCACATTAGAAAGCACGAACTACTCTCCACCCCAGCCTTGATCCCCAGGCAGCAGAGGAGTGGGAATCTGAGTGCACCATCAGCTCTGCTAGCCTTACTACAAAACACAGCACAGAGACGGAGACAACTCCAGCAGCCTCAAATTCTTGCTTAGAGCCCCCGGAAGTTTCCAGACAAATGGAAATGTTTTCTTGTGGAAAAAAAATTAAAATGCAAATTGCAATGTCTGCTTAATATCCTTTGAAGGATCCTAATGCTATAAATATGCTATTTACTTCTAGTCGTGTGCATAGGTGCATAATTGTGTTAATATGCAGGAGGGCAGCTCATCTTGCTTGTTAAATGTCCGCCTACATTTTACAGCTTTACAAATGTCAGGCCATTAGGCCATAATTCTCCTGTTGAGGACCTCATTACCTATAAAGTATTCATATCTGCCACATAAAAGATGCAGGTGAGACACAGATTTGGCAATTAACCGATACATCTTTATTGGTCTGGCTGGTCTTGCCTATTTTTTTTTTTAAACAACAATCATATTTTCCTGAGCACCTTTTACAAAGTATCTCTGTTTCCCCTTATGTTCAATTTGAGGGATGAAACTGTCAGTCAGAGGATTTATTTCTTCTGGTCCAGGTGAGACCCTTATCTAAATAATAATAATTAATAACAATAACAATAATTATTATTATTATTCAGGTAGAATGCCCAAATTTTAAGAAATTTTAATGCAGTTACAGGGACAGAAGATCTCCAAGTTCCTTGATTTGGCCCAGGCAAAATTAGGAAGTAGGGGAGAATTGCCCTGGGCTTCCCCAGGCTCCTCCCACTTGTGCTGTATCCATCCCTGCCACAAGCAGGACACCTGGAGGTCCAAATGCTGCCGCATAGTCAATGCTCTTAGCTCTGGGTTGTTCATTACCTCTTTCCTCCTCCGAGGAAACCTGCTATTATATTAGAAATTAGAAAAATATATGCCCTGGTATGTTATTAAACCTTTGGGTATTGGAGAAGATTGATGCTGTTTCCAAATCTATGCCAGACACCCTCTTTCCCATATATTAGCTCTGATATAGTTTAAATCAGAGCTTATGAATGACTTGGTACTGCACTCTCAGTAATGAGTGAGTTCTTGCTCTACTAGTTCACACCAAAGCTTACTCTTTTTTTTTGTTTTTCATTTATTTATTTTTTTAAGGTGTGATCTTACTCTACCACCCAGACAGGAGTGCAGTGGCATGATCACGGTTCACTGTAGCCTCAACTTCCTGGGCTCAGGCGATCCTCCAGCCTCAACCGCCCAAGTAGCTAGGACTACAGGCACATGTCACTATGCTCAGCTTATTGTTTAAATTTTTTTTGTAGAGACTGAGTCTCTCTATGTTGCCCAGGCTGGTCTCAAACTCCTGAGCTCAATCAATCCTCCCTCCTTGGCCTCCCAAGGTACTGTGAGAAGCATGAGCCACTGCACTTGGCCTCAGAGTTGGCTATTTAAAAGAGCCCAGCACTTCTCTCTTCTCTCTCTCTTGCTTCCATTCTTGCCACATGACATGCCTGCTCCCCTCCGTGTTCTGACATGATGGTAAGCTTTCTGAGGCCTTACCAGAAGCCAAATAGACATCATGCTTCCTGGACAGCCTGCAGAACCATGAAACAAAATAAATCTCTTTTTCTATATAAATTTCCCAGCCTCAGGTATTTCTTTATAGCACTGCAAAACAGACTAACGACTCCAGAAAGTAGCAAATGTCTCCCTATCTCTCAAACGTGAAAACTGGGACTCAGAGAAATTTAAACAACTAGCTCAAGGTTGCCCAATACTCTATGAGACCTCAAAACTAAGACTCACCTCACTAAGCACGTCTACCCCTTTTCAAAGGAAGGCTCAGTGTCTCTCCTCAGCTCGCATAGTGAGTGAAAGCCTTTTGTGTGGCAGCCTAGCAACTATTTCCTCATTATTCTGTCTTCAAGAAAAAGACATTAACCTGGAATAAATGACCCTTATAAGGGAAATATTTTTTCTCACCATGTGTGGGCCTTGCTGTCTCCCAGGAGTATATCCACAGAACAACAAATCTCCATTTATTTCTATGCTGGGGACCATGGAGAGAGGGTCCTCTCTGGGACTGTATAAATGTGAAACTCAATTCAATTTACATTTTCGAAAGGAATCAGCTAAGCACACTCTTGTGTTCAGTTTGAATGTGAACAGGTTCATTCCCAAGGGACTACTTAACAAGACTCTTACAAACAACCCCCAAAGAAATTAGAATGTAAATGCCATTTTTATGACAACTCTCAAGTCCCCTGGGTAAAAATCTACACTGTCTTATATCTATTAAGGCAATTTATTATCTGCCTGCTTCACTTATCCAGATTCTTTAGATTTTTGAAGGACAACCTTCAGTCACGTTGCCAAAAATATTTTGTCTGAAGCAAAAACTCCTTTTTTCCCCCTCTGAGGAGTGTGGTTAGTCAAGTATGTCATTCATCTGAACTTGAAATGTATTAAAAATAACCTCGCTTAATTCCACAAATTCTGTAAAATATTACTAAACTTTCACTAACAGCCAAGTACTATGACAAGTTATCACTATAGATGTTCCATATGCTGAAATGAAATAATAATAACACCTTCCCGTCTATATAGCATTTCCAAAGTATTATTAGTAATAGCAGAAACCACTGATTTGAGTCCTAAGAATTTTTTAAAGAGTTACTTCACTTAATCATGACACCCACCTTGAGAAGTTGATGTCTTTAACTATACCTTAGAACTGATGGAGCTGGTCCCATGCCTCACCAGAAACAAGCTCAGGTTTTGAATTAAGTCCATCTTATTCCCATTCCCAAGTTCATGTTCCTCACCCTGGCCATACATAACCCTTTCACTTAAAAGATGTCATTTCATCTGATTGTCAGGGTAAGCTAGGAAGAGTCATGTGAGAGTAAATTATTTTCCTCATTTTTTTTTTTTTTTTTTGAGTTGGAGTCTCACTCTGTCGCTCAGACTGGAGTGCAGTGGCCGCTCCCGGCCACCGCAGCCTCAACCTGCTGGGCTCCGGCGATCCTTCCGCCTCAGCCTTCCTAGTAGCTGGAACTACAGGCGCGCACTACCACGCCCAGCTAATTTTTTATTTATTGTAGAGATGAGGTCTCACCAAGTTGCCCAGGCAGGTCTCGAACCCGCGGACTCAGGCAATCCACTCACCTCAGCCTCCCAAGGCGCGGGATTACAGGCTGAGCCACCGAGCCCGGCTTGTCCTCATTTAACAGATAAAAAAACTGGCCACATAATAATGGCTCTATGCTGTTTAGCTAAGTAGTGAGAGAACAGAGACAAATCCCTAGGGCCTCCTGGCTCCAAGCCTGAACTCTCTTCCCCAGAATGAATCAGCAACCTAAAATGTGACTTGGGTTAGGCTGTGCTCCTCAAGCCCACTCTGTATCCAGCCTCTAGTAAAACTCAGACCAGTAACACTATGCATTCCACAACTCAACACATTAAACACTTTACAGCTTTGAGTTATGAGATTCAAAGAGGTAATCAGACAAGACCACATTTAATTGCCCACACATCTACACAATGGAGTTTAAAGTTAATAATGTATTAGTAAATTGGCTCCCCAAGTAAAGAAACCCAGATGCCTAAGGTTTGCCAGTTCCCATTGTGTAAATACTTCCACCATAGCCAACTTCAAGCTACCAGGATGAGATTACTGGATGTGGAATGGGTAAGAAGTATGCATAATCGGTTCTTGCAAACCAGTGGAAACCGGCCCAGCGCACCACATCACTGTCAAGACTGTCAGAAATCACCAACAACTCTGAAATTTTCTCCTAAAAAAAGCATCTCACTGTGCCTGTTATCACCCTCATCTTCCCAGATGCAAATGCTCTAGGAAGGATAGAGCAAAGTTTCTATAAACCATTAGACCTGAGGACAGTGGTCTTGCTGCTGGTGCTAGAAAAAATGCAGCATAATAATGAAGATAAGAAACAATGGAGACAGACTTATGCTTTACTTGACAAGTTGAAGGAGGAGGCCCCAGGAGGCATAGGGGCAAAACAGAATAGAAGAAGACATTCATAAAGGAGGGGGAAATGCCTGATCCCAAGTAACCAGGACAGGATCTTGGCCTCAAGTACAGAGTGAGCCCGAGAGGCACAGCGTCACCAGATTCATGGTTCAAATTGGCAGAATGTTCCAGAGAGTAGAGCCAGGAGATCTGGGGATTTGGTATCTTGCATATCAGACATGCCATTTAATTGCCTTTTAAAAAAAAAAGTTTGGCAAGGTGGCTCATGTCTGTAATTCCAGAACTTTGAACGAAAGTGGCAGGAGGACTGTTTGAGCCCAGGAGTTCCAGATCAACCTGAGCAACATAGTGGGACCTTGTCTCTATAAATAATTTAAAAATGAGCTGGGCATGGTGACACACGCCTGTAGCTACTTAAATAGTTGAAACAGAAGAATCGCCTGCACTCAGGAGGTAGAGGCTACAGTGAGCTGTGATTATGTCATGGCACTCCATCCTGAGTAACAGAGTGAGACCCTAACTCTCCCCACCCCCTCCCAAAAAGTGCTAAAGTGCTTTGTACATTATATGTTTTCTAGGCTGGCCAGGTCTTTTTGCGGGCATGAGAACACCTGACAGAGGTAAAGGGACAATTTCCTCATCTCAGAAGGTGAAGGAGATTCCCACAAAGTAGTCACTGCGGACATTTCTTGTGCCATGCAACTCCTTTCTCATTCTCAGGCCCTCATCAGGTATTGAGACTTTCCTCTTCCTTGGCTTTTCCATGCCATTGCCATGCCAAGGTCAGCCCCTCGATGCACAGCGAGTGAACATGCCTACAGGCTCACCCTCCAAGCTCTGCCATGTGCAGTCGTTTGGGTAGAAGGACCGAGATTAGAAAAAAAAAAAAAAAAAAACCCACACTGCCTCTCTGCAGCTCTTTGCTACTCTTGTGGGAACTCTAACTTAGAAAAGAAAGTTTGCCTTGACAAGACAGGATAGAGAACAAGATGAGGCAACAAGTATAGAGAATAAGCTTTAGTTTGCTTTTCTTCCTAAAACATGCAGCCTCCCCACCCTCTTGAGGACCCAAGGCCTGGTTCATTTGTCAGCTCTTCTTTTCTAAGAGCCTGGGCCTTTGGCCAGGCGCCATAGCTCACGCCTGTAATTCCAGCACTTTGGGAGGCAGAAAAGAGAGGATTACCTGAGCCCAAGAGTTCAAGACCAACCTGAGCAACTTGGCGAGACCTCGTCTCTACAATAAATCAAAACATTAACCAGGCGTGGTGGCACACACCTGTCATTCCAACTACTTGGAAGGATCACCTGAGCCCAGCAGGTCAAGGCTGCAGTGGCTGTGATTGTGCCATTGCACTCCAGCCTAGGCAATAAAGTGAGACTCTGACTCAAAAAAAAACCAAAAACAAAGCAAAAACAAAAAAACCACAAAAAACCAGTCTATTGTTATGACTATGGAATAGATGTGAACTTTTTTTTTTTGAGAGTCAGAGTCTCACTCCATTGCCCAAGCTAGAGTACAGTGGCTCAATCACAGCCACCGCAGCCTTGACCTGCTGGGCTCAGGTGATCCTTCTGCCTCAG
>CAUYQG010033729.1:0-20941 GCA_963574415.1 Tarsius wallacei | reverse complement strand
CCGGCCACCGCAGCCTCGACCTGCTGGGCTCCGGCGATCCTTCCGCCTCAGCCTTCCAAGTAGCTGGAACTACAGGCACGCGCTACCATGCCCAGCTGATTTTTTTGATTTATTGTAGAGATGAGGTTTCGCCTGCCCAGGCGGGACTCGAACCCGCGGGCTCAGGCAATCCACTCACCTCAGCCTCCCAAGGCGTGGGATTACAGGCTGAGCCACCGAGCCCGGCTCATAGGTTTTCATGAGAATTAAATTGTCATTTGATCGGAGTGTAGGTTCTGGCATATAGTTTTATTCAATTGTTAGTGATTATTACTGATGGCCGTGGCCCAAATTTGAGCTACCTGGACAAAGAGGCATACTGAAAAGTGTTTGAATTATATTTCACAATAGCTAAAACCTGGCTAAACTGGATGTGTCAAAAAGCATTCCAAGACTGTAAGTTTACAATTTGCTGGTATTCGTTCTGTTTCTAGAGTTAGACTGGCTGCAAAATTTCTTTGGAAACATTTTACTGTCTTGGGGACAGAGTCCCTCAAGGGCTCTGAAAATCTATAATTTCTTAAATAATCCATTCATTCCCTCACTGAAGAAATATATATTGAGTGCCGACCACGTGCTTCCACTGTGGGATAGAAAGAGGAAGAAAGGGGATAGAAAGACTGTGCCCCTGCCCTTGAGAATCTCACAAGCTAAGGTTCAGCCCCAAATGCGTCTTTGGATTATTTAATCCTTGCCATGAGCCATGAAATATGGGATTTTATGGCCGCTCCATGAATTAGTGAACCATTCACGGTCTTTGGAACCAGACAGGCAAGGGTGTAACCCTGTCCTTGCCACTGATTGAGTATTTTACCTTGGGGAAATGCCTTAACCTTGTGGAGCCTCAAAATGGATGCAGTAGTACAAATACTGTGGGATTACATCAATCTACGTCCACAATAGTTACCCTTGGATGATGATGATGGTAAAAGTCACGATGACGGTGATAATTGGCCAGAGCAATCACAATGTTGAAGAATATAAGGAACATAGGCCTGAGAGGCTAAATATTTCCTAACTGAGCTTTGTTTTCTTTCTTTTTTTTTAAATAAATAAATAAACTAAGACTTTGTATTTGAAGGAAAATGGCTCATTACAAAAATCTTTTGTCACAGAGATTTAGGTCACATGGTTTTGCATTGATTGTGGCACAGCCAACTTTCAAAATGCTCTGTAATGATCCAACAAAGTCACTTTCTTCAAAGTTCTGAAATGCCCCTTTTGAGGACACAGCCCTGCTGCGGCACCTTCATAAAGAGTGCTCCTGTCTGGTGGGTCAAGAGACCAGGATGGGACTGCTGGGAAGGACACAGTGCGAGACTGAGCAAGGAGATCGGGGTTCCGCCTCAAGGGAAGGAAGGGGCAGATTCCAGCGAGAAGAGGGCCAGGGGCACCACAGGTGTTTTTTGGCACAGGAGTCACTTTAAATAAGGTGCAGTGTACTTTTAGTTGAAATTGGACATGGGCATCCAGGGTTGTGGCAAATAGATTCAACAGCTGGTGTATGAGCACTTACTATGTGCTGGGTCAGTGCTGGGTGTGGGAATGTGGAAACAGTGCAGACCCAGTCCCTGCCTCCGAGAACCCCGGCACAATAAAGGAAACAGACGTGCATTTAAAAGGAAAGTGAGTCGAAGAGCCTATATGGGGCTTGGGCAGAAGTGGACATGGGACATTCGAGGCAGGGAGAGCAAGGCTCCTTGGGGAGTGACCATTGGGGAAGTCTTCATAGGACATGATATTTGTGACTTCAGACAAGCTGCTAAACCTCACTGAGCCTCAGTTTCCCCAGCTGTCACTCTGAGTCATAGTATCTGCCTAATGAGGATCAGATGAATGTCGTCGCTGCTCACAGAGTGCCAGTCGGCACCCAGAAGGTGCCCAGCAAACATTCGTGCTGCCTTCCCCCCCAACACACAGCACGTCAGACACTGGATTTGAGGAAAGAAGCTTTTTTCCATTCCCTCACATCAAGGAGACAATGTCCGTCTTTTCTATGGACAGTTGCTCCTCCTTCCCGTTTCCTTGAATCCTGAACGATCCCGTCCACAGTGTGGCCATCTTGCAGGCCATCGCTACTGCAGAAGCGACTCTCTGTCCACCCTTGGCGGCTTCTCTCTGTGATGTCTGGTGTCTCATTGTTGTTTGTAATCCACTGTTGAATTCGTTTTTAAACATTTAAAAAGTGATTTCCCATAGGGCAGGCTCACTGCTCACTCAGCGCCGCTGAAGTGACAAACACATGTGGCTCTTTGGGGGCTCCAGGCAGGTCTGGATCCCGAGTTCTGCCTTGTATCAGGGGCTGTAGAAGCCCAGTGGACAGTCCTGGAAGCCCTGCACAGGCTCTTCTCGCCTCAGGGCTGCCTGAGAACTGGCCACCTGGTTGTCTTCCAGGAGGAACTTACCCTGGAGGCATCATTCATCCAGAATTATTCATGCAGTCCCTCACATGGAAATGTTTAAGGTTTTCTGGTGAGAAGAAAACAGACATCACTCTAGGTCTCTAGAAGAAGCAGTTTCTGAAGCATTTAAATGAGTCACTTGTTGGAGGAGGAAAAAATAGTCAAATTACTCACACGTGATCCTGTGTTAAAAAGAATGACTTATAATTCTAGGGAGGCATATTCTTCTCCACACCAGGGATGCTGTCCTCTGTGGTTCAGGAACTAAGAAAAGATTACCTAATTGTAATGTATATGTAGGTTATATTTGGACGTAGGGCAAACACAGACCTTGGTGTCTGAAAGACCCGGGTTTGAGTCATCTCAAACACTTACTTGCTGTGTAAGCCTGGGAAAATGGCCTAACCTCTCTGAACCGCAGTTTTCTTATCTACAGCAAGAGGAGAATCAGTCTCTTCCTACCACATAGGGTCAGTAAGGGGATTAAAAAGGAATTAAATGGAGGGTCTGGCTCACAATAAACACCCCATAAATGTTGGCCATGATGCAGGGACTACTTATCGGCCTTAAAAAACAACCTACGTGAGGTCCAGTGGGAGACCCAAACCTTCACCTGTACCTGAACCACTTATGTATGCAATTCTGACATGTACCCCACAACTTTAAGATAAATAATAATAAAAGAAAAAAAAGGAAATCCTCAGTTTGGTTCCAGTTGCAGCTTCATGCCACCTAGTGTGGTTTCCAATTTTGAAAAGGGAGTATTGATAAGAATTCTCAGAGGGGGAGATGATATTTATATTTATTATCACTTATTAATATTGACCATACCCCTGATTGTCCGTGCAAAGAGTTTTTCAAACGTGGTGGCCTTGCAGTAGGTACTGTTATTACTACAGATGAGGAGACATGTGAACACCCAGACACACATCTCCTCCTACCAACTGGGGGCCAAGGCTTGCCCGGGCATTTCCCATCCTTCTCATTTAACATGCACCACACATCTGTGGCCTAGATATGTGAGTGCCCATTCTGTAGACTGGGAAACAGAGTAAAGCACACAGGTCCTGGGAGGCTGGCTGGAATTGCTTCCACCCTAGGTCTGCAGCCCCCTTGGCCCAGACTGAGCAGTGTCTTCCGTGAATGAGCCCGAGCTACCCTTTCCCCTTGGCCACATCAGTCTTCTCAGCATCCCAGGAGCCTGCTGTGTGGATAGATGCTCCTGGAGGACAGTGTGCGCCCTTCCCTGGGCTCATCTTTATTATGTTAGAGGTGGGCTCTTACATCTGGGAGGAGCGATGAAGGGCCCTGGTGGGGGATGTCCAGGTGACTTCTGCAGTCAAGCCAAGGATGCCACCCAGGAGCCCCGGGGCTTAGCGCTGGAGATTCACAATGTGGATGGGTGACTTGCAAACTCTGAGAAGCAGGAGAGCCTTTGAGGGAGCCGGAAGAGGGGAGACTGACTCCCAGTGGGAGCAGGCGGGCGGGAGGGAAGTCCTCAGAGAGGAGCCACATGTGAGCTGAGACTCGAACTTTCCCTGGGACTTCCCAGGCAAAAGGACATCCTGGGCCCTGAAACAGCCTGTGTGAGGGTACAGAGTTGAGTGCAGAGCGGGACATGGGCCCTCCCCATCACGGGCCAGGCACACGGGTCCCAGACATGTCCTCTCCACTCGAGGTGAGAAAACTGAGCTTTGCAGACGCTAAAAGCTGGGCCCAAGGTCACGTGACTGGGAAGAATTCCACTTCACTGCTGAGCAGTGTGGGGTCAAGGAGCCACAGAGGGGTGGGGGGGCAAAGCCTGGGCTCTCAGAGGGAGGGGGACAATGTGCTGATGCTAAGAGCCTCGCCTTCTCCCTCTGCATAGCCCCTAGACACTGCAACTGGTGTTCCGAGGGAGTGGTTCGTTGCGTCCTCATCCATCAGCTGCTGGATTCCCCGTCAAGCCGTTTAGCACTGCCCACAGTGGCCAAGGGCCTCAGGAGGCCCAGGCAGCACCCATCCCCTCCCCGTGCAGCTGTGTGCAGATGCTAGACAGCATGTCCAAGACTGATGGACCTGCCTCCCCAGGGCCAGCCACCTCCACCTGCGGGCACTGGCCAGCCACCGGGGCCCTGGGCACACCTCCCAGCCCTTTCCTTCTCTCCAGATACAGGCAACAGTTCCTGCTTCCTCAGGCTGGCATTCCTCACACTGCATTTTCAGTTGACTGTGTATGGATTTGCTTTTCTTGCTAGACTCTGGCCTCTGCCCATGTTGGGACCCATGTCATTTTTTTCCCAGCACACAGCTGAGATTCTGGTCGCCGAGGTGAGGGAGTGTAATGACTGTCTGTGATATAAATAAGCCTAGTCGCTCCTTGAAGACAATGTCCAGCCTCAGTTTAGCCCCATCTTCCTCCCCACCCTAGCAGGGATTCCAGCTCTAGGAGAGTTTGAGGATGGGGGAGCAACAGGAAAGGGAGGGAGGGCAGGGGAGGGGAAAGAAGAAAGCCCCGTGAGACGCCTGGGGACTGGATCAGCAGCGGAATAAGTCCAGGCTGGCCTCCAGCTGGAGGTCCCTGTCCGGGTCGCCAAGGCAGGGGCTGAGATTCAGGCAGCCTTCCTCAGGAAGCAGAGGCCACACTCAGGGCATGCCTCTGCGGCCTTCCGTCCCAGATGGGTGAGAGCTGGCCTTGGGCATGAGGAGCCCGCCTGGCCACAATGACTGGACACAGCCCAGGTGTTTTTTGTGTCCAGCATGGCTTCACGGTATTGGAAGGTTGATATTTTCAGCGGTTGTTTTATAGCACTCTCAAATGGCACACCAACAAATGCCCTCACCAGTATCTTAAAAATCCACTTTGGAGATGATGTACCCTCTGGAGCCATCTCCCTCCGGGAACACCTGTTCTCTGGCCACTGGGACAGCCTAGAGGAGCTGCCAGCAGCACATCAGAGGCACACGCTCCACGAAGCCAACTTCTCTGCCACCATGCTCCAGACTCCTTCTAAATTTAAGTCACCAGCACCCTGCTTGGGGCCTAAGGACCTGGGATGGTTTTTTTCTATCTCCAAGTACTGAGTATTTTCCTGAAGGCATTCAAGGAGAGTGGATCACGCATCTGTCCCCAACAGCGTGGCGGAGTGTGATCTTCTAACGCATGCTGAGATCAAGGGCAAAGTGGAGAGGCTGTCAAAGGTGAGAAGGCAAATTCTGGAGCGATACCAGGGTTTGAGTCCCAGCTCCTCCTCTTACCTCAAGGCGTGGGCAAGGACCTGCCCTGGAGTGTCCCCAGTTCCTCATCTGTGAGGTAGAGAGGGTAATGACGGGACCTAGGTACACAGCTCCCATCTGTCAAGTCACCATTTGTTTTGTTTGTTTGTTTGTTTGTTTTGAGTTGGAGTCTCACTCTGTCACCCAGGCTTGAGTGCAGTGACCGCTCCTGGCCACCACAGCCTCGCCCTGCTGGGCTCCGGTGAGCCTTCTGCCTCAGCCTTCCAAGTAGCCAGAACTACAGGTGCATGCTATCATGCCTGGCTAATTTTTGATTTATTGTAGAGACGAGGTCTCGCCAAGTTGCCCGGATGGATCTTGAGCCCACTGACTCAGGCAATCTGCTCACCTCAGCCTCCCAAAGTGCTGGGATTACAGGTTGAGTCACCGAGGCCTTGGCACCAGGCACCTGTTACTGTGTACACACACCTACCTGAAGCTGTGATGATGACTGTCACTGCCATCATTGGCTGGTCACTGACCAAGCAGCAGGCTGCAGCAAACCTGCAGGGAAGGCCCTCCTCTTCTCAGTTTATGCAGGTGGGGGACAGACTTCGAGGTCCCACCAGTCAGCGGCGGGTTTTGGCCGGGCCGTCAAGTCGCTGCTCTGAGAGCCTGGTTCCAGGCACCTCTCCCCACACTCGGAAGTAGCTGCTGCACCCCCTTTCTAAATTAAGATTCAAGGTAGCTCTGCAGGTGAGCCAGATAAGGGAGCTCCTCAAAGGAGCTTTAAGACAGGTGGGGCCAGGAATGGTTTCATTTAAACACATCCCTTGAGAGAGGCTGGGGTGGGGGTGGGCAGAGTCTGCTTTGTGAGTCCAGCCCTTCAGAAGCGGGAGCTCAAACAGCATGTGACCAGGAAACGGCCGGCCCACCAAGGGCTAAAAATAAATGGTTGAGATGCTGCCAACTGTCGGGGCACGCGGGGAGAATGCGGAGAACTCGGGAGAAGGAGCAGAGCGGTGCCCAGCGGGGCCTCCTCAAAATGGAAAAAGAGCCCCGTGACAGCAGACAAGGGCTTCATATGTCGCCAACTTGGAAGTAATAAGCTGATCGCACTTTCATGACACCTTTTCTGAAGCTCTTCATAGTCTCTATTCACTTCCTTTTCACAAGTTGCTTCCAAGGCAGGTAGAGTGATTACTGTCTTCGTTTTATAGGAGCGAGAACAAGCTAGGCGGGGTAGAGCCAGGACAGGAATTCCAAGCCACAGTTCCCTTCAGCTGCATTCTCAGTGCCTCGATTTCTCTCCTGTTAGTGGAAAAAAGAGGAATTAAAGGGCAACCGAAGACCCAACCCTGCCGGGGCTACTCAGACATAGTCCGATATTGCTGACAGGTGCCCTGACAGTGCCACACATATTTAGTGCTTGTCTGGACATTTGAGAAGGAAGTTCTGCATGTGAGGGCTACCTGGGCTCCCAGGGCCCAGCTGGTGGAGTGGGTGAGTAGGACACACAAGGACAGAGGCAACCTGAGTGGCTGTGTGGTGGGTGAGCGCTGGAACCGAGCTCAGCTCTGCCTGAGACCAGCTGTGTGCCATCCCTCTCTGTGCCTCTGTCTCCTCATCTGGCAAAAATGGAAATGCCGGTAGGTGCCTCCGTGTTGGACTGTTACAGCCCAGTTACTTATTATAGCACGTGGACATAAGCAGAGAGTGCTTTGCGGTCTCCAGTCCAGGCCATTCAAAATAGAGGGGGCTGCATACGTGGCTTCTGTGACTGGCAGCCTTTGGAGCTCTGTGGGTTCCCACCCTGATCCCGGAAGCAGAGGCTGGGCATCAGCAGAGGCTGGTTCTGCCTCCTGGAGGAGGAAGAGCCCTGGAGAGACCCTTGGTGCAGCTCACCCCCATTCTAAACCAAGCCAGCACCCCAGCACGGTAGTGGCCATAAGGAGACACAGCATCGTGGGAGGAGCCGGGTTGCCTGGCGGGCTCTGGAAAGCAAGGCAGTCAAGGCGTCAGCCTCCCGGGGCTCCCTCCCACGGAGCAGGTCCCTCTCTTGGTGCAGAATAACCCACCCTTCCTTAAACAGTCAGTGCCCTGAAAACAGAGACTAAGGCTTGCTGATTTCCACATCTGTGTGGTACCTAGCACATAGTAGCTACTCAGTGAATGCTTGCCAAATTACAAGGTGTTTGATAAAAATGATTCTGGATACCCCTGAGTTAGGACCCGTGGGTCGTCTGTGTGTGGGTATGAATTTGGACCAGAGGATGGGCCTGTTTAAAGGAAATCAAATAATGCTAGGAAAATCTGTCATCTCGATGCTAGTCAGTTTTTCCAAGGCTTGCCCTTTTAACCCTTACAGCAATGCAGTGAGGCAGGCAATGAATGCCTCTTTGGAGGAAACAAGCTCAAAGATACCATGTAACTTGCCCGTGGCAACACAGTCATTGGGTGGAAAAGGCAGATTCCAATTCCCATACTTTTCCACCTTGCTATGATGTTACCTTTAGAAAAATGCCTTGGGGTGGGGTGCCATGGGTTGTGTTAGACCGGCACCTCCCTCTTGGTGCTGTGCCGCTGAGAGGCCTGGCATGGGGCGCTGTCCCCAGGCAAGTGGCCCTGGGGCTTCTGCACCATCTGACAGAAGTGCTGCAGTGGCTCCAGGAGTAGCTCATGGTGAGTCTGTTGGGGTGCAGTGCCAGCCCCCGACCTTGCCTTCCACCAAGCTCTGCTAAGAGATGCTCTGTCTGACTCCCAGTCTTGCTGGGGGACGGAGACAGCGTTGGGGCTGATTCCAGGAGTGAAAACAAGGTGCTTTTACTTCTGATCGTTGGGCCTCTGTGTGCCCCCAGGTGACTTGGTGATGTGGTGTAAGCCCCAGAGGGATCACTTATCTGCTGACAACTTGAGCTCAGCCCAGAGCATTCGGCTATGTGGTTTTGCTGGAGGGAGGCAGAGTGGCCTGGCCCACTCTCTGTACCTGTGTAGCCAGGATTAGTCACTTTATCTCTCTGAGCCTCAGTGTCCCCATCTGTGGTGATGGGCCAGGGGTTTCCTATAGAAATTCCAGATCAGGGTCCCCAATCTCCGGGCCGTGGACTGATACTGGTTCGTGTTCTGTTGGGAACTGGGCCACACAGCAGGAGGTGAGCAGTGGGCGAGCGGAGATCTGCCTTCTCTCGGATCAGTGGTGGCATTCGATCCTCATAGGAGGCGACCCCCATTGTGAACTGCACATGCGAGGGATCTGTGAGGCGCCTTATAAGACTCCAATGCCTGATGATCCCCCGGTCCCCATCTGTGGAAAAATTGTTTTCCACAAAACTGGTCCCTGATGCCCAAAAGGTTGAGGATCACTGCTCTAGATCATAGAATCCAATGCAGACTCAGCATCCGGTAGCCATCTGCTCTGTCCTTGTGTGAATCTGCCCTTCCGACTCGGCTTTCCACTCTCACCTGGCAGATCGTTTTGCCTTGCCACTGGCTTCCTTTCTTCAACACAGAGAACCAAACCATCCAGGCAGGGCCTGCCAGCAAAGACTGTCCACATGAGAGGTAGGGGCCAGTCTCTCTCCCCAGTTATTGTGCAGATGCCAACAGATTAGATAAATCGCTTCAAGGGTTTATTCGGTGGAATCTTTCTTACGAAAAAAGGAGAAGAGTCATCTGCAGCATTTCATCTGAAGGCCAGAGGGACAGATTCCGAGGTCCTAGAGTCAAGCGAGGAAGGAGGGCTGGGCTGACCTGAATAGGTGGGGGCTCTGGGTCAGGCTTCTCTTTCCCCCCTGTCGACCCAAGAACCAAGAGTCTCTGAGATCATGGAGATCCCTGGGCCCAAAGCAGCTCCATAAAGTGGGGTCACTTCTTTGAACTAAATTCTCTCTTCCCTCCTTAAAAAGTAATATCCAAGCAGGAAAGGATGCAGTGAGGCGAAAGAACATGTCCACGGCTAAGCTATCCAAACGATGCAAGCGAACACAGACATCCCTCTCGAACGTGTGATCCAGAAGAGAGGCAGACTTCACTGAGTGCCTACTGTGTGCCAGGCACAGTGCTGAGAGCTGTGGCCAGACACTGTGAATGTGGAGGGACCAAGTGAGGGGTGAGGTGTGGCAGTGAGGAGGATTGAGAGCCACCTGACCCTGTGTGTCTCAGCCACTGGTGACAGAATCGGAGAGCTGGGTTGGAAGGATGGGAGCTGTTAGAAGTAGCTGCCAAAAACCTCCCAGATAGCCCTCACCTGCAAAGGTCACGTTTACAGCTTACAGCGAGTACAGTTCTGCACATTTTCAAGAATGGTATTTTTCTTCCCAGCAGTCGCTAGTCATTAACATGATAAATTGACTGTTTTCTTCCGTTGTTTTTCTAGAACATGTATCTGATTTTTAAAGGCCCTTTTAAAGGGCAAGAGAGAAGCCGGGCTTGGTGGCTCAGCCTGTAATCCCGCGCTTTGGGAGGCTGAGGTGAGTGGATTGCCTGAGCCTGCGGGTTCGAGACCTGCCTGGGCAACTTGGCAAGACCTCATCTCTACAATAAATCAAAAAAAAAAAAATTAGCTGGGCGTGGTAGCACACACCTGTAGTTCCAGTTACTTGGAAGGCTGAGGCGGAAGGATCGTTGGAGCCCAGCAGGTCGAGGCTGTGGTGGCCGGGAGCGGCCACTGCACTCCAGTCTAGGCAACAGACTGAGACTCCAACTCAAAAAAAAAAAAAAAAAGAGCAAGAGAGAAAAGAATATTGTGGGTGACTTCCTGTTTCCTTTGCTCAGTACAAGAGAACTGTTAAGAAAGGAGATGGACACTTTGTTGGCGCTAACAATGGACTGCCCTGTTTAACTGCACAAGATGGCAGGGGCTGCAGTAAGGGAGCCAGGCAAACCGGGGTTTCAGTCTAGCTTGGGAACTTCTAGCAAGACTTCTTGCAAGTCCCTTCACATCTCTGAGCCTCATTCATTCATTCTTTCTATAATGTATTGAGCACCTGCCGTGTGCCAGGTCTGATGCTAAGTATAAAAGATACAGCTATAAACAAAACAGATGCAAGTCCCTGCCCTTGGAAGACAGTGAGCAGAAATGAATGACTTCAGGGTATGTTTTTGGACATAAGAATCATGCAGAAAAATAAAACAGAGGAAGGGCAAGGTGGGGCAGTGAGGGTGGGATGCCATTCTCCTTCCTAGAAGGTCTCCTAGGAAAGACCGAGCGCCTTCCCTGCTACAGTCCTGGACCTGTGTTATCAAGGGGGGTAGCAAAGGTGATTTTAGAGAGTAAAGGGGCAATCTCTTTATATATATATGTATATATTGATTTCTATATTCGTTAGGGATGAAGTTTGGCTGCTAGAAATAAAGACTAGCTCTTACAGTGGGTTAATGAGAAGAAAGTGCATTTCTTGGACACCAAAAAGAAGTCTGAAGGTAGTCCAGCCCATGTTTGAAAATGTACATTGTATTATTATGTAGGTATGGTGTAGCCAACAGATCAGGAGAGGACTGCCATTAACAGATATTTGTTACTCACAGTTCCCAAGAGGAGGGGGCACAGCGTGCCATGGGGGCCACACAGAGAGGCACAGAAGCCAGTCAGCAGACAGAGGTAGCTAAGAGAAAGATAGGGGAAGAGCCTTTGTTATGCTTTCCACAGGGAGGAATGGGTGAGGCAGGGTAAGCAGGTTTAGGGTGGGCTAGTTTGAATAATTCTGTGGGTTCTGGGGTGTAGGGGCTGTCCGGTCCCACCCTCGGGCGATGAAAGCAGGGAGTGTTGCCTGGAGTGGAGGTGTGGGCTCTAGACTGGTTAGTTTGCTTAGGAAACGCACAATCACATGCAAGTCCTTTACTTTCTCTAGTAAATGGCTAGTCCTAAGGCAGTTTCCCCAAGATTATTGAGGTCCCAGATGTCAAAATATCAGAATAAAAATGCATGCTTCATTTAGCCTAGGGTGATGGCTCCATTGTTTTATCAAGAAACCAACTTCTGTCTGCTCCACCATGCTCAGAGCATCCAGCTTCAAGTTTTCTTCTCAGTCCATGATGACTGCAAGAGTTCCAGCCATCACATTATATTACTATTTCAGATATGAGAACTGTTGCCAGTCTTCCATGTAAGAAAACTTCCTGGAAGGTCCAGCTATCAACGTGCTTCTGAATCTCAATGCCTAAGAGTGAATCACATGGCCATACCTAATGGCTAGGAAGACTGGGAGGTGAAATACTTTAGCTGAGCACATTTCCAACCTGAATAAAATCAGGTTTCAGTTACTCAGAAGGAAGAATATTAGTTAGGCAAATAGCCACCTCTGCCAGTTACCCATTACTCTCTGTTTTGTTTTTTGTTTGTTTGTTTGTTTGTTTGTTTGTTTCGAGTAAGTCTCACTGTCGCCCATGCTGGAGTGCAGTGGCATACTTACGGCCACTGCAACCTCGACCTGCTGGGCTCAGGTGATCCTTCCGCCTCAGCTTCCCAAGTAGCTGGAACTACAGGCACATGCCACGATGCCCGGTTAATTATTTGAGTTATTGTAGAGACGAGGTCTCACCAAGTTGCCTGGGCTGGGCACGAACCCCTGGGCTCAGGCAGTTCTCTTGCCTCAGCCTCCCAAAGTGCTGGGATTATAGGCTTGAGCCACCATGCCCAGCCTACTCTCTGTTTATGGGAAGTGATTCTGGTTTTCCATTGACAATAGTGATAGAAAGTGTCTTTGATAAACACATTGATTTAAGGGGGGAAGGTGAGTCTGTGTGCAAAAGAAATATATTTGGTAAATAATAATACAGGTGGCACCTGGCCAGGACGAAATTGTGAAGGTGGTGCACAGTGACTGAAGGTTGAATGGATGTGTTCACTGGGGCCCACAGAGGATCCCCCTCCTTCCACGTTCAGAGTGACAGGCATATTCCTCCACTCACATCCGCCAGCTTCCCAGCTGCATTGAGTTATGCCACGGCGCGTGGCCTGCCCTTGTGACCGTGTGAAGCATCGCTGCACCTGCCCACCCACATGCATTCAGAGCAGCCCTCTTTTCTGTGCGCTTGTCACTAAAATATCCATTGACAGGCACTTGGCATTCTGTGTCTCTCCCGTGCGTAGGAAGCCACAGGGGTGGACTGGGGGCTCAGGGGCCTGAGACCTTGGAGGGTAGGCTGGGAGGGAAAGGCATCTTTATACCGTATAAAGCTGTGAGCAAATATGTAAGCCTTTTCATTTCTTCATACACTCTCTTCCCCCTTTCACAAAGAAAGCTGAGTGTAGCTAATGGGAACAGTCCCCACTTTGGTCTTGCCCTTGTTCCCAGGTCACAGTGGCTAACAAGAAGTGAAATCATTTGAACTCGGGTTTTTTCTTCTCCTTTTCTCTCTGAGGTTGAGCAATGTGCGGGGCGTCCCCCAGTAAACAAGGCTGGGGGGGACAGAAAGAACAACCCCTGCATTGGCGAGGACTCTTGCCTCCCAGATGTTTCCCTCCCAGACGCCACAGCAAGTGACTGTGCAAACCCTCATGCCGCTGTCCCGAGATTCGGGGATGTCCAAACACTCTGAGAAAAACAAACAAAAAGCACCCCACTGTCTCATGGATATATGTGTTCTCCCTACACAATCCCCTCACCGGGGTGCAAGGTGAAGCTTAAAGAGAATGCCACATATCCGGGGAATGTGACCGTCTAAAGAGCCTGGCCTACATGAACGTGAGCACACACACCTAAAATGGCAGCTCACAAGGTGCCCTCCCCAGCACCCCTCTCTGATGACTGTCCCTCTCTTTGCCTGAGGCTTGGTTTCCTCAGCTGCTAGGTGGGGGTGCATGGGGAGGGAGGCTACAGAGGCCTGGGTCCCAGAGGAGGAAGACCCTTGCTTCTGCCCCCATCCAGGCCTGGGTGCCCACTGGAACCAACAGCCTTGGGTGGCGTTAACAAAGCCGGCCGCCTGTGGATCCCGGCACTGCCAGTCATTTTACCGCTCTGTGCTTCAGTTTCCACCTCAGTGAAATAGAGACCAGCAGTACCGCCTACCTGGTGGGGCCATTGTGAGAACACATCCAGTTAACATAGGTGAAGGGTAAGGCCCTGCGTGTAGGACAAGTCAGAGTCTCCCAGTCGCCCTCACCTTACAGTTGAGTAGCATAGAGAAGGAGGGAAATCCATTACCTCAAAGACGGCTCACAATCCTGGAATATGCTGGTGTGGAACTTCGAATACATTTACATTCTTTTCCTCCTTATGTTGCCTTTTTTGGTTGTAAGAGTGACAGCAAGACTGATTACCTAAAAGAGAGCGCTGTTCTCACTCAGTCTAAGTCTCTCCTTCTCTCCAGGGAATTGGGGAGCTGGGCGGCAGAGCCTGGTTGGCTGGGCCACCTGGCTCACAGAGAGAAGTGCTGGCAGGGGGAGGAGGAGGCTCGGGGCAACTGAGTGAGATCAGGGCCTGGGAAGGTGGGAGGATGTAGCCCTGTGGAGTGCAGTGTCAGTCCCTGACGGGCCACTGCCCAGAAGTGACCAAGGCAGAATGGCGTGCATGGGAGGCAGGGCTGACGGGAATAGCCACTCCAGCTAGAAAGAGCTAAGAGTGCCTGGAGTGCCGGGCCCCAGAATGCTGGGGTGTGGCTGGTGGGAGGATGTGCCCCCGGGGAAGACAGAGCTTGCACCTGCTCCCCCTTGCACGCCAAGTCGGAGGCCAGACGCAGCAGGGGTGGAAATGGAGACCCCTCGCAAGGAAGGGTGTTGGGGGCCCTCCTGGGGGTGGGGAGCTCTGTCTGTTCTCTGGACCAGGTTCCTTTGCCGTCTTCTAGTTTTGTGGCTTTGATTTCATCATTGGGCTGTTTCTGTGCCCAATGCAGAAGGAACTTTGTGGAAGGAGCATTCCCCGCCATGGCCTGTATGCTGACCTTATTACTGAGGTCACTTTAAGTGAAGAAAATGGAAGTCACTGAGGTCATGGCATTTGTGCACAGCTGTCCAGCGACAAAGCCAAAACTCATGCCCAGGAGTGTCCGATGCTGGTAGAGTGGAGCAAGGTCTGCAGAAGCCCCAGCCCAGCAGCTGATGTGTTATGTTCTCAGCAAACACCGGTAGAATCTCTGGAATGTGACTGTGGGAACAAAGAACCATGCCAACTTGGAAACCCATGGTCTAGGGCCATTTTCTGTTGGGGCAAGCAACCTCACACTTGGCCCCTGAGAGCACCCCTGGGTTCTGAGAGGGCATACAAAGCGATCCTCTCAATGCCCCAGCATCACCAGGGAAAGGGCACATTGTCCTCAATGTCATCTGCTCCCGATGTGGAAGGAAGTTCCTCTTCATTCGCCGCAACCCTGCGCTTGTCCGGAATGCTCATCCACCCAGATTGCAGGAGAGTGCTGTGTGATGGGCTCTACAGCCCCTGGGGAGGGTGCTCTGTGGGTCTTCAGTAACTACTTCTCTCCTGGTTTGTTGCTTCTTTGGGGGCATCTTTTGCACTTACTCCTTTGAGTACTGCGCCTCCTCTTTTTGTAATGATTTCTCTTATAGTCTTCTTCCCATAAGAATCAGGTGTTTCTGTTGCAATGCAACATAGAAAATCTTTTTTTTTTCCTACGGAAGACCATTGACTCAGAAAAAATCAATCAAGGGCACAACAGAACAACTAAATGGAGGGTGATTTTCCCCCTCTTAGAAAAACATAGCCACTTCAGTGCACTTGCATTTCAGATGAAAGCAGGAAAGATGAAGCTCTACTTGACACGTGCCATGCTATGTGCACTTAAGGCTTGCGGGGAGAGGGCAGAGGGAGGCTGAGAGAGGAGGGAGGGCAAGGAGACCTGGAGAATACGGAGCAGGGAAGCGTAGCTGGTCTGCAGGAGGAGCAGGGCCAGTTATTGGTCTGCGGGTTTTGGAAAGGCTCCATCTGTCACTGCCTTCCTTTAAAATGCTCACTTGGCCAGTGATGCCAGATCTCAGCTTCTACCCCAGAGAGATCTGCTGCATGTGTACAGAGAGATAAACCTTATTATAGAGAAAAATTGGGAACAGCCTGCACGCACATCAGCACAGCAAGAGTCGGATAAACTGGGGCACATCCGTGCCTTGCCGTGATTAAAATGAAGGAAGGAGATCTATAATTTCAGTTATGGCGTGTTCTCCAAGACATATTGTCAGGGGGAAAAGACAGTGCAGTTGTGGAAGGAAAAAGAAGTCCACGAGACAAAATGACACGGAGGTGAGACATATGGGTGTGAGTGTGTAGGGAAAAATCTAGAAGAAGATACACCAAAGTGGTAGGGTCCGTAAGCTGAGGGAGCAGGGAGATTGTTCATGAATTTAGTCATTTGAAATAAATAACAATTTCTAAATCGATAGATGCAATGATGTTGGCCATGCCCTTTTTAAAGCTCTCCACCTGTCACAGTGCTTGATCTCTGAAAGACCCTCTGGATTGGAAAGCCCTAGATGCCCATCCCAGTAGAACTTGGCCAGGGCCACATGTTCTAAAATGAAATTCTCTGAGGACTGGTTTCAGTCAAAGCCAAAGTTTTCTTGCCCAGGTTCGTTGTGACAATAATCTGTTAGCTGCAACTGTGTAACAAATCACCCCAAACTTAGTGACTTAAGACGATAGCCATTTATTTAGCTGTGAGTCAGTGAGCTAGTCTGGGCTTAGCCAGGAGGTTCTTCTGATCTCAGCCAGGCCCCCTCACACGCAGGGGGATCAGTTGCAGATCTCAAGGCAGTTCTGTATCTGGGGATCATCTGACCGTTGGCTGATGCGATAGAGGCAAGGGAGGTGCCTGGGATGTATGTCTTATCATCCAGCAGATTAACCTGAGCTTGTTCACATGTGGCAGCCGGGCTTCAAGAGACCAAGCAGAAGCTGGAAGAGCTTCTAAGCCTAGGCTCAGACCTGGTGCAGTATCACTGTCACTGCACTGTGTTGGTGTAATCAAGTCACAAGCACAAAGTCAGGCCTTGCTGGGACAAGCTGCAAGGCACTTCTCAAAGGGGCATGGATTGAGGAGGGCAGAATTGAAGCCGTTTTTGCAGTTAGCCGACCAAGTAACCAAGATAGGCATGTTTCAGAGAAGGCAAGGATGGCAGAAGACAATAAAAAGCATTTTTTAAAACACTTTTATTATAAAGATGTGGGGTACATTTCAGGTTTAGGTATATAAACATTGATCATGCAGGTACCCTTGTTGATTTCTTAAAGCCATTTCTGATCATCGCTTTTTTGTGTCCCAGGGATGTCTCTGTGGTGGTTATGGAATTGTCTTGATGGCCTCGTGTTGACTGTCATTATCTTTTTATTCCCCCCCCACCCCCCACACTCACACACTCACTCAGCTCATTCATTTTCGTGCCCTCAACCCCTAGCCGAGTCCCTGGCATATCTGCTTAACACATGAACGCACTAACTCCAATTACAGCCATTTCTCAAGAGCATATATG
The DNA here is from genome assembly GCA_963574415.1 of Tarsius wallacei. Classification (NCBI taxonomy): domain Eukaryota; kingdom Metazoa; phylum Chordata; class Mammalia; order Primates; family Tarsiidae; genus Tarsius; species Tarsius wallacei. The sequence continues at coordinate 3,889 of CAUYQG010033729.1, read as the reverse complement.
ATTGTAGGCTGATTGCAGAGCTGGGGAATTTGGTTTTCATGCTTCCTGTATTTGTACGTATGTAAAAGTGTGATTTTTAAAAAATAAAAGCCTTTCTTCCCCCCTCATGACAAAATACCAGTTCATCCAGTTCATTGCAGAAGTTTTGGAAAATACATGAAAAGGACCAAAAAATGAAATAACCTTAATCTGATTACCTGGAGACAGCCAATGCCCCATTTTGTGATGTATTCTTTCAGGCGTTTGTGTGTGTGTGTGTGTACGTGTGTGTGTTTGAGTGGAAATGACTGGAACAGCTGTTCTGCCAACAGGATGGACAGACACTCCCTTGAGAGCCCCTTGGGGCCCGGCTCCCACCTGCTGCTTGGGGTGCTCTTGACTTCCTTCCCCATGGCTCGCTCTCACTCATTTTTGCATCACCCTCTATTTTTTGACAAGTTGCCGCTAGAATTAGAAAACGAGAGCTCAGCATTTTGATGGAAGTAGACATGGAGACCGTCTCCTTGACTGCACAGATGAGGGGGCAGTGGCCCGGAGAGGGCCAGTACCCTGCTCAAACTCATCCAGTGAGTTGAGGGCAGAACGGAGTCTCTGGATTCCTAGCCCAGTGTCCCAGACCACTTTATGTGCCCCTTTGTCACTCGGATGTCTTCTCCCCAGTAAACCCAGAAGAAAGAAGTGCCCTCTGCCTCCACCCCTTTCCACCAGTCTGTTTTCTACACACAGCCGGAGAGATCCCGTTCAGCCCAGGTGAGGCCATGCCCCTTCTCTGCTCCACACCTCACATGGCTCCAGCCTCCCTCCAGGTGGAAGTCAAAGTCCTCACAGAAGAGCACGAGGCCCCATGTGATCTGGCCTCGCCACCCAGCCCCGACTCCTTCTCACGGCCTCCTCTCTGATCCCACCCACCGGGCCCTCTCAGAGCTTTCTCACCTGCTGTTTCCTCTGCCAGCAGTTGTCAGAATGGCTTTCTCTGTGACCCCCTTCTGGTCTTCACTGAAACATCACCTTCTCTAAAGGTGACAGAACCCCACATATACACACGCACACACATCCCTACTCACTCCCTGGCTGGTTTCCTCCAGACCTCCCCGCTGTGCATTTTCTGTGTGTATTGCCCGCCCCCGCGGGAACGACAAAGGTCCGTGCTGGCCTTGTCCACTGCCAACTGCCAAGCCCATTCCCCCAGCACACAGCAGGTGCTCCTTGATACCTAGCTGAACAAAGGCAAATGGGGTTTGAAGTTCAGGACAGCTGGAAATAAAGGAATAGAAGGGGGCATCATACACTTTTCCTTTTGCAATGAATGTTACCTGAAATGATCAGTTCTAAAGGTGTGAGAGCAGAAAGCCCTGGGAAGCTTCTGCTTTGGTCCCGTTCAACCAGAGGATGGTATTTGCTTGAAGGTTTTGACTGGGTGCCACAGCTCCTAAATTCTGGTGAAAATGTGGTTTATTTCAGAGTGATAGGGAGGTTCCAAGAGGAAGTTTTCTAATCCAAAAGTCAAGACAGTCACTGGTAGATAAGCAAGAGAGTTGAGAATTTGAATGAATATACTGAGGGTCTGCTGTACCCTGGGTCTGCTGCACCCAGGGTCCTGTTACAGCCCTAGAGGCATCGCAGTGCCAGTGTTGAGGGCTCAGACTTTGCCGAGATCACAGGCCTCTCAACACATTGCCAAACCCAGGCTGTGACATGCTTAGTCAGAGAGTAGTTGGGGCTGTGGACACAGAGGAGAGGGAGCAACTCTCTGGGGACCCAGACAGAGGGCAAGGTGAGGCTGCACAGAGGAGGTAATGTCTAATGGAGTTTTGAAGGTGTAAGAGAAGTTTGTGGGGTAGGGCAGCATTCCAAGAAAAGAGAATCACATTTGCAAAAGACCAGGGTCACGTGAAAGTGAGACGTGTGGAGAGACCTGCCGGCCACTTGTGGTTGTTGGAGCATAAGTGAGAGGATGCCGTGTACATTCCTCTGCTCTGGCTAATGTAACAAAATTCTAAGGCGAGGAGGCTTAGGCAACAGGAATGTATTTTCTCACAATTTTGGAGGCTGGAAGTCTGAGATCAAGAAGTCAGCAGTCGTTTCTTCCTGCCTCCTTGGCTTATAGACACGGCCATCTTCTCCCGTGTCCTCACCTGGTCTTCTCTCTGTGTCTGTGAATGTGTCTGTATCCTGATCTCTTTGTATAAGGACACCAGTCACAGTGGACGGGGCCACCCTTATAATGTTATGTCAACTTAATCGCCTCTGCAAAGACCCTGTCTCTAAATACAGTCACATTCTGAGGTATCAGGAGTTAGGACTTCAGCATATGGATTTTGGAAAACGACTCAGCCCGTGACACCATGACAGGAAGTGAGTCAGGCGACGTGTGAAGGCTCTGGGTTCTGTGGCTGAGACTTCATTGGAAACGTCCCTCTCTCTCTCTCTCTCTCTCTCTCCCTCCCAGCACCTGCCCCGGTCATCCTCTGAGTTACCCCAAAAGAAACAGTGTCAACACACTGTGATGTACAACCTTGAATTCAGAATAATTCAGATTTAATTTGGGTGGCCCTTTGAGTGCCAGGTGCCTTTTCGTGGCATAGAGGGAAAATCAGTCTGAGGCTGTGGATAGCAGGTTTGCTTTTACAGAAAAAAAATTCAGCCCGTTCTGCCTCTGCTGTACTGGTGAGATCCATTGTGTATGAATGCAGGTTGTTTTATATTTAAGATTTATTTTAACACTTATCATAGGGAGACTACGTCTGAACCTTCTTGCTAGTTACTTTTTACTCTGCTTGATACCTTTGACACCGTGGCTTCTCCCCTTGTGAAACCCGAAGTGGACTTGGGAAGAGAGAGCATGTGGTCTCCATCTGGCCTGTTTCAACACCAAATCCCCAAGAGCCAGGGTTGGGGCCAAGTCCTACTTGCGTGGGGGGAGCCCTCTTCCCTGGAATGTGACTAAATGATGCATTTGTGCAGGCTCAGGTGTGTTGACACTGTTTCTTTTGGGATAACTCCTCAGAGGATGACCGGGGCAGGTGCTGGGAGGGAGAGAGAGAGAAAGAGAGGGACGTTTCCAGTGAAGTCTCAGCCACAGAACCCAGAGCCTTCACACGTCGCCTGACTCACTTCCTGTCGTGGTGTCACGGGCTGAGTCGTTTTCCCAAATCCATATGCTGAAGTCCTAACTCCTGATACCTCAGAATGTGACTGCGTTTAGAGACAGGGTCTTTGCAGAGGCTCAGGCGTCTGGAGCCTCTCTAGGGACCATGTGCATGGAAGGAGGATCGGACTCCAATTATGGTTTTTGGGTGTCTCCTTTGAGACGGTGTGTGAGGAGCTCAAATAGGGAGCCTTGTGTTTTCTTTCCCAAGTCTTTAGGCAACCACTTGATGGAAACTGTTGTGACTCTCCCCATTTGGGCTTGAGCTGGACTCAAGACCCTGGATTCAAAGTCTCTGTAAGACTCTTAGTTTCCCTGGAGCAAACCTCTCTTTTTGTGAGCCAAGAAACCACAACCTCTTGTTCTGATTAGTTCTCTTATTCTTGAGAATATGTGTGGGCCTGGCACTTTCTAGATGCGGGCGATACAAAGGTAAAATTTAGGCCTCTTGCCCCTAAGGAGCGCATGGTCTAGAGGCTAGTGAGGTCTAGCTGTGGTTTTGCTATCATGTGACAGCACAAGATTTGAACACTCTGGGCATACAGGGAAGGCTGTCTAAGAGAGGGGCAAGATGAGCCTTTTTTTTTTTTTTGAGTCGGAGTCTCACTCCGTCGCCCAGACTGGAGTGCAGTGGCCGCTCCCGGCCACTGCAGCCTCGACCTGCTGGGCTCCGGCGATCCTTCCGCCTCAGCCTTCCGAGTAGCTGGAACTACAGGCGCGCGCTGCCACGCCCAGCTAATT
>CAUYQG010033723.1:0-16621 GCA_963574415.1 Tarsius wallacei | reverse complement strand
GTTGGAGTCTCACTGTCGCCCAGACTGGAGTGCAGTGGCTGCTCCCGGCCACCGCAGCCTCGACCTGCTGGGCTCCGGCGATCCTTCCGCCTCAGCCTTCCGAGTAGCCGGAATTACAGGCTCGCGCTACCACACCCGGCTGATTTTCTTTATTTATTGTAGAGATGAGGTCTCACCAAGTTGCCCAGGCGGGTCTCGAACCCGCGGGCTCAGGCAATCCACTCATTTCAGCCTCCCAAAGGCGCGGGATTACAGGCTGAGCCACCGAGCCCGGCGAGAAACAACTTTAAAAATAACTTTTATTTTTGGTTTCAGCAGGGATATTTCTCTTTTTTTGCAAATATGAGTCATTTATTTTTTAAAAACCTGAGCATGTAAAATAGTTTATAGAAACAAAGGAAAAGTCTGGCAGGTTTTGTTTATTTATTTAAAATATTTGTACTTAATTTTTATTTCTAACAATCACTAATTACAAAATATTTGGAGATTTAAGACTGACAAAGCTATTTCTAACACAGATCATACTTCTGCTATAAGATGACTGATACAGATTTCAATTGTTTCAGATGACCAGGCACAGTGGCTCATACCTGTAATCCTAGCACTTTGGGAGGCCAAGGTGGGATGATGGTTCGAGCCTGGGAGTTCGAGGCCAACATAGCAAGAGCAGCATAGCAAGAGCTTATCTATACAAAAAAATTTTTTTTAATGACCCAGGCATGGTGGTGTGCACCTGTAGTCCCAGTTACTTGAGAGGCTGAGGCTGGAGGATTGCCTGAGCCCAGGGGGCTGAGGTTGTAGTGAGCCGTGATTGTGCCATTGCATGCTAGCCTGGGTGACAGAGTGAGACCCCAAGTGAAAAAAGAAAAAAGGAATCACCAGTTAAGACTGATAAGAAGAAAGATTTCTTAAAACAAAACAAAGCTAAAAACAGGAAAATGGCACTTATGACTGAGAAGAAACAGAACACTGTCTTCTACTAGTATGTATGGGATCTATTAGACTATGACCTCTCTCTCTGTCTCTCTGTGTCTTTCTGTCTCTGTCTCATCTCTGTCATGTAATTTCTTACTTGAGTAAAGATAAGGAGAAACTGGTTAGTTAAGAAATGAGGAGGCTGAATGAGCTGGTAAGAAAGCACATTATGCTCAAAAGACCTGGTTAGGGAATAGAAAACTCACAGTAGAATTACTTCCTAGAGGATTCCACCATCTGCTAACGCTACTGAACGTCTGGAGTCAGTTTTAAGCCCCAGCTGGGTGTAACTCCAAAATAAGAGACTCTGAACACGCGGTGCTGGGGGTAGGAACTATATTGGATTTAGCTGTGATTGAAGCCAGAGAGATGCCCAAGTTATCTGTATCTGCTTTCTTTTGCTCTCAATTAGCTATCATCTTTTAAAGATAGCATTAAAATTAACCACGATAGTAAAAAAAAGAAAGAAAGAAAAGAAAAGGTCAGTTGTATGGATATAGATTTTAAAATAGAAATCTTAACTAAGTGGTGGAGTTGCCTAACCCAGTGGAGTCCTAGCTGTTTAAACACACCCAAACACCATGGCTTTTCTCTCTCTTATATACTAGGACTCAAGACTGAACTCTAAATAATATTTGCAGGACATGATGTGATGGTCATCTGGCTGCAAAATCTTTCTTCCGGTTGAGCACTAGGTCTGATCTGGATGGCTGGGTACCAATCTGTGCATTCCGTTCTCAACACTGCATGCACTGCTGTAGAAACTCTGTGTTGGGTCAAAGAAAAATCCCTTCTGGCAGGGGAGAGCCCTCATGGGCTGCCACACCCTTCTCTATACCTCTCAACATTCATTTGCAGGAGCAACCAGGGAAGAACAATTAGTGACTGCCTAAAAACACTGTCCTTTTACTTTCACACATTATTTAAACTAATTATTCACATAAGTAATGCTTCATCGAGCGCAAGTGTGTTAGAATGTGTCGAGCGAGCTGAAATCTCTAATTTGAAATATTAGACTTGTGAAATTCAGGAGCAGTTTAATTTGATCCTGGCCTACCATCAAAGCAGAACATCTCATTTCTAAAACTGGCTGTCTGAAGAGAAAAAGAAGGTATAGAGAAAGAATAGGCAACACCCTGTTAAAAACTCTGGGAGATCTAAAATGGCATTATTTTATCTAGCAGGAAGTTTAAATGATTTTTTTTTCTAGTAATGAGAGTAGGTACTGTTTATAGTTTACTGCTTGGAAAGGGTAGAAAAACACAAGGAAAAAAATGAAGTGCCAGCAATTTTATCAGACCCTTCTATTTGGTATGGATTCTTTACTGTTGTACTTTGTATACAATGAACTCTAAATATTAATTGTGATATACTCAAATACTGCACATTAATTTCTGGAGACATATCAGGAGAACAAGAGTGGCTTGGATGTGGAGTTCCAACTCTACACCTAGTGCTATGAATATGGGGAAAATTACAAACATAAAAAACAACAACCACACAAAAATAATCCTGACTAGGACTGTTTCTCAGTTCCCTTCTTTTGTTTTTTCTGAAATACCAACCTTTCTTACATTTGTTTTGCTGGTCACTACTAAAATGCTCTGAAAGGTCACATTTTGTGATATGCATATCTTGTTTGGCTTGTGTCCTTCAGTTGAGAGATAGTCAGAGCTGGGAGATAAATTCCAATAGGCACATTTTGTTTAACAATATTTTTGATACCTACCCTTTACTTATGGAAATAATCAAGAGTTAGGCACATGTTTTTTGAATTGCTTGTCAAGTTTGATGATTTATAGATGCTGATCCACCCACAACAGAGTTCAACCATCATTCTGATTTTGAATGAAGTTGAACTGAGGCTGAAGATGCAGTTGGGAGCCACAGGGTAGAGAACAGACAACCAATCTGCCCAATCCTCAAACTCACACACCTAACTGGTAGCTGTTCTAACCACCTGATCTGTTATGATGCTTCTCCCTGCCCCTCACGCCTGTGCATGTCTTTCTGTAAAGGATAGAAAGCTCAACATGATGTGTGTGAGTGGGTGGGCCACAGAGCTTAGTTGTGGTTCTGAATATCACTGGCACATTTGAGAATACCAGCATTCCAGAGAAAAAGCAACTGTTAGAAATGCTATAGAAATACCCAAAGTAAACCAAATTAGTGCATATGCCGTGAAAGTGACATGCTTTGAATCAACAAGATAGAACACAAGATAAAACTATGAGCATTTTGGAATGAGGCAACCTCCCATTAAATTCCAGTTACACCACCACTGCCTGAATTTTTTTTATTGCTGCTGATATTTGCATAGTTTATATCATTTGGTATGCAAACCTTACCCTCCCTCAGTTATTATTATATTATTGTGTCCTTGCTATGTTCTCTGAAATTGTGATGATCTGAAAATGATTTGAAAACAAAGGTCTACTCTCACCCTGGCATTCTCGCAGTGGCTATTCATATCCAGAACCATTTATCAACTGTGTTCCTCTCTCTTTCTCTGCCCCCTCCCTGTTCTCTCACCTGGTTCATAATTCCTGGACAACATTGGATCAGAAGCCATCAATTTCCCAGGGTGAGGAGAAGCAGCCTGGTCCCTCCCTAACTGCAGCGATAGGTCTGGACCTTGAACCTGTTTCCCTCCAAAACAGACATTTCCATTCCCAGAGCCCAAGAACATAGCGATAATTATATGGGGCTGTGGGGGTTACTCAGAATGGCAAAAGCAGGGGATCTTGCCCTTCCTTGGGTCCAGACTTCCTGGAGAACAGGAGATCCAAGCATGTGCTCAATGCTTGGTGTGATGCAGCGCCCACTAAGAGTTAGGCCAGGTGGGCACCTTGAAGCCCAGGAAGCAAACCAAATCTTGTGCTGACCAACCTGGTTTTTGTGTAGTTGCCCTTGGCTGTCCCTCAGTCACTGGTAAAAGTTTCCCTAAACAGCCCAGTTCTGTTGTAGCTCTTGACAGAATAAGGTGGAAATGGCCCCAGGACTTCCCTTGAGTCTGAGTTTCTTTCTCTTCTTCTTCTTCTTCTTTTTTTTTTTTTTTGAGTAGGCTTCTCACTCTGTTACCCAGGTTGGAGTGCAGTCTGGCACAATTACGACTCACCACAGCCTCAACGCCAGCATGCCCAGCTAATTTTTAAAAATTTTTTTGTAAAGACAAGGTCTCACTATGTTTCCCAGGCTGCTTTTCAACTCCTGGGCTCAATCCTTCTGCCTCAGCCTCCCAAAGTGGTGGGATTACAGACGTGAGCCACCATGCCTGCCTGAGTCTGAGATTTTAAGCAAGTAGAAACCCCTGAGGCCAGTATAGAGGCAAGAATAGTAATTTCAAGGGAGTAATTCTAGAGAAAGGTGAAAAGTTCAGCTGCTCAAACTATGTGTAATGTTTACCTCTCATTTCCCTCATTGGAGAATCTGGAGTTTAATTTTGTTCAGGAAGATAGCAATATTGTATATCCTCCCCCACACACAGACATTTCATATCTCAATACATTTTCTGTACAGTGGACAAGTTCAAATACCTATCAAAATTAACTTTGGAAAAGACTATTATAACTCATTAATTGAAATTCGGTTCACATTTTTACTGACCAATATCATAACTTGTTAGTCAAAGTAAAACTGTTTCTAGCATATGTTACAGCAAATGCAAGTATTGGTTGAGTTGCCAGCTGTAGAGTTCACTATTGTGAAGCTGGAACTTTTATTTATCTACACGATAGAAGTAAAGCTGTTAAACAAACAACCCAGCAAACAAAATACTAAAACTGATAGTTTTGGCAGTATACCGTTCATGAATGTGCTCATGGCTGTTATTACTACTGTTCTTGTTTATTGCTGTGAGACTTCCTTTAGTTTTTGGCAACTCATTGATTGATTGATCCATGTATTCATTCAACAAATAGTGTGCCAGCTACAGTACTGGCGCTAATGGTAGAACAGAGAACAAAATTGCCCTCCTGTAACTTACAATTCATTAAGAGAAATAGACAATGAACAAGAAGCAAATAAATTGTGAATGCTAAACAGGAAAACAAAGAAGAGAAGGGGAATAGGGCATATGGGGGTGGGGGAGTGGCATGATTTACAATCTCAGATAAATCGGTGAGAAGGTTCATGGAAGTCTCATGGAGAAAGAAAGCAAGGCTGAAAGCAGGTGAGAGACGGACAGAGTCCTGTGGATGGATATCTGTGTGGAAACCTTTTCAGGAAGAGGAAATGCCCAGTGCAGACACCTTTGAAGAGTTCTAAGGTGGGTTTGTTTGGGGCAGGGAGAAATGATCTTGGAGATAAGGAGGAGATAATAGTCAAGTAACAGCATCATCTGAATTATATCTACTGTCAAAAATTACAGAGCTTACTTTCTTCATATTTTGGAGATTAAGTCCTGGAGAATTAAACATGTGAAAATTTTTCTATTGGGAACCATGCATTTGAGTCTACCTTCCCTTCAAAATAACGAAAGTGAAAATTCACTGGGTTTTTTTTTTTTTGGTTTTTCATTATCTTTTAAAATTTTCATCTTCTCAGAATCTGGCCACCTATGGTAGATGCAAGGAAAACAAACACCAAATCTCTTGGCCTTGGGATCTAATTTAGATGGAAAGACTTATAATACAAAGTCAGAATTAGGTTTTCTGTAATAGATTAGGACAAATACATACGCATGAAAACAAGATTCTACTTGGGGTGGTGTCACTGTTCTTGTCATGACTAAAATATATTTTGATTTATCATAGATTGTCCGAGGCAGGTCTTAGATTCGGGACTGTGATAGATTAAAAATAAACAAATTTAACATTTCTAGGTTCTTGGAGGGAAATCAAATCCTCCTCTCCCTTTTAAAGCTCCACTTTAGTCAATAAGAGATCTTTCTGGGATTGTAGTTGTTTTTAACCAGCTTCAAATATATATATTTGAAAAAAAATCTCATCTAGCTGTGAAAATGTTTACTTGAAAAATAAGCCTAAAATGGTAAATATATGCAAAGTATAAAAAGAGATAAGGCAAAGATACTTAGACAAGAAAAAGTAATATTCAAAAGTACTGTGTAAAATGATAATATTCCTTTAAATTGCTCACCTATGGTATATGTGCTTTTATCATCCATTTGAAATCCTGTTGTGTAAATCTGTTTTCTTAGGAGATGATCCTTGCTGGCAGATGACTGATGGGATTTGTGGCTCCAGGTGACATTCATATTGTAAGACAGTTAGATTGTTCCTTATTAGAAATGTAAAATTGTATTTTGCCATTAGAATTCTAGTATATGTAATGAAAGGGAAAACACATATTATCAATAATTAAAACTACCCTAAATATATACGGTGGTGCCTTATTATATTAATGCAATGTTAATAAAACATCTTAAACATTTTTAAGACTTAGAAGCTATCTTTTATTATTTAAAAAAATTTATTTGAATTAATTTCAGACTCCAGAACAGAATATACAAATAATTTCCATATAATTTCAAACACGTTTCCTCAAAAATTAACATTTTATCATATTAGTGTACTATTATCTAATATCTAGATCTTATTCATATTTTGCCAGTTTTCCATTAATGTATTTTATAGCAAAAGGACAACTCAAAAGATTATGTATTTCATTCAGTTGTCAGGTCTCTTTATCCTTCCTTAATCTGGAATAGTGTGTAAGCCTTTTCTTTGTCTTTCATGTCGTTGGCATTTTGAAGAGTACAGATTTTGTACAATATCCCTCAATTTGAGAATAATCATCTTTAGGCTGAAAGCAAAGATAGAAGAATGTAATATATGCATTAAAAAGAAGAGTAAGAGGTTTATTAGAAGCCAGATCGCCTCTTTTGTGTCTCTTACACACTTTTGCTGTTTTCTAGGCTAGATCTAAATCCAGGTCTGAAAGCCTCTTATAAAGGGGCTTTCAGACCTGGAATCTTATTTGGAAGTCATGAGGGAAGAGGCTAGAGACTCATGCCTTTAATTACTGTCACACCTTGTTCTCCCAACAAATTCCAATGACATGGATTTAATTCACCTTTGCTAAGGGTTGGTCATTCACCCTCTTCCTAACCTTCATGTTGCAGGTTTTTCAAAGCTATGAGCAGGTTTTTCAAAGCTCAGTGGATGTTCCCACAAAACAAATCAAGCTACAAAAAAGGAGCTCACTATTCACCATTCCCCCCCTCATCCACGGGGACTATTCAATTCCTCTGGCCTGCTTACTAGTTTCAGTCATCTTTCTACCTTCTCTAATAATAAGACTGGTCAGTTGAGGACGTTGCCTTGCTGCCTCCTAGCTTTCTTGTTTGTGCTTCTGTTTTCAGCTGTTTCCCTATTGTGCCAATGCAAATGAAGTGTCATATTGACTCAGTGGCAAAAAACAAAAACAAAAATGTAAGCATCATGTAGGCAAGCCTTGTGTAAATGGTTTCAAATATTCCAGTCTGGTTTACCTCTTGGGTGCTTACTTCAAAGTACTCTCAGCTTTTGTCCTATATTTTACTCAACAGCAAGATTATTTTGCAGGCCTCTGAGGGAGCAGCAACTTGGGTCTCAGTATCCCCCACACTCACCAAAAATCATCTAAGAAGAGGACAGAGAGTAGACAGAACCTGCCCGAGGTGCTGATGGACCTGGCAGAGCCTTTAGGATCCTACCATGTCTCCCCTCTCCTTCCTTACCTCATCGCTGATTAAAGTTTTAACAACCAAAAGAGTATTATTATAAGAATGTAAAATGCACACCGAATTGATACATAAAAATAACCCAGTAGAAAATTCACTAACATGTGGGCTCTGATTGTTTTGGTTGGTAGGCATTTATAAAAAGTAATTAAAAAAAGAACCACCTGATTTTACTTATTTTATAACTTTATCTTAATTAGGGGCAATTTATTTTATTATCTAAAAATACTACTTAAAAATATTCAAGTATGGCAGCTCCTTAGAATTACTTAAAATATTAATGAGGTATTTTAAACCAAGAAAATTAAGCTTTGATATGGACCTCCAATATGAATAGACTGAAACTCCATTAGTTGCACTTCAAAGGATAAATATTAATATTAGTCTACCCACTCTGTCAATTCAAGGTAATAATTAACTATTCAGGTTATTTCCCCAAATGATGTTTAGCAGGTCTTTTTATTTGGACAAGTAGGTTGCTAGAAAAGTCTTAGGAAGTTCTCTGCCTCTCTTTAAATTCTACTAAATCCATGTTTCTTATTTTTAAAAACACTATATGCTCTAATTACCTGAAAATCCTTTGAACCTTGCTAATTATAATAATACCATCTCAATGCCCTAAGAATATTAAAGTCAAATCTTCCTCAAGATTCTTCTTGTAAACTAACATGTAGCTTCAGATACAAAGGAAGGAACACATTTAACTTGAGGAACAAGCTGTATCATGCCAAAGAGACTTTTATACAGTAGGATGTCTTATTATACACAAGCAAGTATGTTTTAATATGACAACATCGGAGATATTCAAAAGAGAAATAGAACAATGCTTTCTCTAAAAGCTTATGAACTAAGTTAATCAACAGAACATTTGTTTTCAGCTGCCAAGATTTTTCATTCCACTGCTATAAGACCACTCTACAATGAGCTCTCATTCAGAGTTCTATATGCACCATCTACATGAGCCAAAATGGAAACTTGATCAGTTAATTTTGCCAATCATTGACTTCATAGGCCAGAAAAGTGTACTTGTGGATTTTAAAGCTGACCTTGCAAATTATATCAGGGCCAAGTCACAACTTGAGACTGAATTTTCTCAGGGCAAAATGGGGTAATACCATACTGGGTTGTTATAAAATTTAAATGAGATGAGTTACCTGACAGTATCAGCAAAATATTAAGTATAAATATTTTCCTTAACATGCAATGACCTCCATGCCCTACCCTCCTGATTCACCTGATCTTGCTCCAAACTACATTTTTTTGTTTCCCCAGATGAAAAAAGTCCTCAAAGGGAAATGTTTTGCTGATGTGGAAGAGGCAAAACCAAAAGCTGCAGAAGCACTAAAAGGCATCAACTTTGATGAGTTAAAAAACTGTTTTGAGCAGAGGCAAAACTGTTTCGATAGGTGTCTCATCAATGTAGAGTATTTTGAATCATCAATGTAGAGTATTTTGAAGGTGATTAAAGTTTAAACATGTAGAATACATACATAATTTTTAATAAATAAATTGAATTTTGGGGAGGTTCCCCCTTGAACTTGTGGATGATCAAGTGTGGAGTTCTAAATTAGGGTTATTTCTACATGGTGCTTTGTTTTACCTATGTAGCTACTTAAAAAATAACTAAACTGTTATTTTGGCAGTTTCACTATTTGTGAGTTTTGTTAGACTTTTACATCAAAAATAACAACAAAAAAAGAATTTTCAGGTATTGGCAAAATAGGCTTATGGCAAATGATTTATAGAACTAGCAAGACTGATCTTAAGATCAAAGGCAGAGTTTTAAAATGATATACTTCTTCAAATTATGTCAGCCCTGGAATTTTCTTCTATTTCATTCCTTTCTTTCAGTAAAACATGTCATTCCTTTTTTAGTCCTCACCTTCCTGATTGTGACTTAAATTGTACATTATACAGGTCCTCGAAAGGATGAACTGACACACAATCTAAAGTTACACAGATGAGATGAAGTAAAGCATTTTATCTTTGTGATTGTTATATGTGGTCAAAAAACAAAACCTTACTTTCTTCTATCTTCATGAAAAAGAATCTAATAACATGGCCTTTCCCCCCTCAATCAGAGGTTATTTTCCAGGTCATCAGTCCACTGAGAGTTAATATTTGAAAGGGATTGTCACTGATTGTTATTTTATGTCTGTAGTTTATTGTTATCTGGTTTCCTCCACTACCAAGAAAATCCTTAAAAAATTTTTTCTCCTCTCGTGTTGAAACTACAAAATGGGATGTCATCTGGGTGGATAATAAGCTGAATTCTTATTGTTTAATGTATTCAGTGGGATCAGTTCTTTCTGAACTATCTGACTTATAGTAAAGGCACATTAAATGCTTTCTGAGTGAATAAGTGTTCAACTTTCAAAGGAAATTGTATTTTAGCAAACTTATGAATAAATTTATATTATAGAATCATTGTTAAAATAAACTTTTTATTTTAGAGTAATTTGAAAATGTAATACAGTACAGAGTTTTCACATACCTTTCACCCAGTTTCCTCTGATGTTAACGTCTTATAACCACCATATATTTGTCAAAACTAAGAAACTGCCAGTAGTATGTTACTATGAATGAAACTGTAAATTTTTTTTTTTTTTTTGGATTTCACCAGTTTCCTCATGAATGTTCTTTTTCTCTTCCAGGACTCCCTCCAGGATACCACATTAGTTGTCAGTTATCCTTAGTCTCCCTGGATCTGTGACAGTTTCTCAGACTTTCCTCATTTTTCATGACCTTGACAGTTTTGAAGCGTACTGGTCAGGTATTTTGTAGACTGCCTTTCAATTTGTGTTCATCTGATGTTTTCTCGTGAAACATTTGGCAACATATTTTGGGGAAGAACCCCAGAAAGGTAAAATGCTAATCTCTTCATGTCATATGAGGGGATGCAAGATATAAACATGACATTGCTAATCTTGATCCTTTAGTGAAGGTAATATCTCCCAGGTTAATGTAATTATTTCTAATTTTTAAAATGACACTATCAGTGCAGTCTCCAGATGTAGCAAATTTAGATAATTACAAACATGAACTTGCTGCAAAGTATTGAATGTTAATAACAATTGCATAAAACTTATTATAACGACTGTATATCCCAGTGATATTTCTTTTTCTCTTTTAAATGAATGTAATAAATTTATTACTTATCTTAAAATATGAATGCAGTAATTGCATTGGAATGTATATTAAAATTATCTCTGCATTTTCTTTAATATATTACAGTAAAACATACATAAAATATTATATCATCTTTACAATAATTTTGAAGAAACATGCCAACAATTCTAAATGATTGCAAGTCACCTTCAATTGCAATAATTTGGTATATATAATTATCTTCCATTTTTCAATTACAATATTAAAAAAAAATTTTAATACTGTATAATACCTATATGGCATACAATCTAAAATAGCATCTATTTATAACTGTGGAATATTGAATATTTGATCTCACATACTAATTTAATTTCCTGATTCAGCTTGTTTAAATTTGTCATCTTAGTGTATCTACATCATCAAACTTTTTTTTTTTTTGGCTGCAAGGGTGTCTGCTGTTTAATCTCTCACATTGCTGCTGGTGGGTGAGCGGTGGTCAGGAAGGGGAGGGGCCGTCCAGCTCTCTCCTGTTACTGGATGCCACTGCTGCCTCATCCGCCAGGATCCTTCACTCTGCTCACAGGTGTATATCACCAAACGTTTAAACATTTTGTCTCAAGCACTACTTTTTCCCTAATAGTGAATATCTTCAATTTTGTAGACAATTAAGTAGGATATTCAAAAATTGCCTCTGGTGGATGCAACCCAAATGTCCATCTACAGATGCATGAATAAAGAAAATATGGTCTACAATGGCATATTCTTCAGCCTTAAGAAAGAAGAAAATCCTACCACACGCTACAATTTGGATGAACCTTGAGGACTTAGGTTAAGTGAAACAAACCTGTCACAAACGAATGACACTATGTGATTCCACTTACATGAGGTATATTAAGTAGCCAAATTTACAGAAACAGGAAGTAGAATGGTGGTTGTCAGAGGCTGGGAGGAGAGGAATGGAGAATGGCTGTTTAATGGGTACAGTTTTGGAAGATGAAAAAGTTCTGGAGGTCTGTTTCACAACAATGTGAATATACTTAACATTACTGAAATGTACACTGAAAAATGGTTAAAATGGTAGCTTTTATGTGTTTCTACCAGAATAAAAAAAGTTCCCTCTGTAGGTTTTAAAAATGTATTTAGTTTGAAATGATACAGACATGCAGAAAGTTACAAAAATGGTACAAAGAGTACCTCACACAGGAGTTGCTCTGTATACCTTTTATCCAGATTCCCCAATGGTTAACATTTTACCACATTTGCTTTATTATTGTGAGTGTAACATTTTTATATACTACTTGAGAGTAGATTGTAGACATGATTTCCCTTATTCCTAAATATTTCAGTATGTATTTTCTAAAAACAAAGACATTCTCTTAAAATAACCACAATATAACTTATTAAAACAGAAAATGAACACCGATAAAATACTATTATCTAATCTAGAGAGTCTATTCAAACTCTGTCAATTGTCCCAATAATGTTTTGCATAGCAAAAAATAAAAAATAAAAAATAGAGGAAGAAAAAAATCCAGTCCAAGATCCACTCAAGGATCACACATTGGCCAGACTTGGTGGCTCAACCTGCATTCCCAGAACTTTGGGAGGCCGAGGCGAATAGGTTGCCTGAGCCCGTGGGTTTGAGACCTACCCGGGCAACTTGGCGAGACCTTGTCTCTACAATAAATCAAAAATTAGCCGGGCGTGGAAGCGCACGCCTGTAGTTTCAGCTACTTGGAAGGCTGAGGCGGAAGGATCGCCACAGCCCAGCAGGTTGAGGCTGCGGTGGCTGGGAGTGGCCACTGCACTCCAGTCTGGGTGACAGAGTGAGACTCCAACAACAACAAAAAAAAGGATCACACATTGCCAAATCTCTTTAGTCTCCTTTAATCTGAAATAGTTCCTCAGCCTGTCTTTTATATTTTTGACAAGTACAGGCCAGTTATTTTATAGAATGTCTTTCAAGTAGGTGTGTCTAGTGTTTCTTCAGATTAGACTGAGTTTATACATTCTTGGCAGAAATACCACGAAAGTGATGTTTTATCCTCAGTGCTTTATGTCAGGAGGTAGAATGTCACTTTATTCCATATGGGTGATATCAACTTTGATCACTTAATGTGCCGTCTACCCAGTTTCCCTGCTGTAAAGATACTGTTTTCCTCTTTGTAACTAATAAGTCTTTTGTGTGGAGATACTTTGAGATTATGTAGATGCTCTGTTCCTCACCAAACTCTCGCTCAATAGACTTTATTATCTGTTGATAATTCTTGCTCAAGTCAATCGTTACTATGAAGTTTGTCAAATGATGACTTTATCACACCATCATGCCTTCTATGTTTATTTGCTGCTGTTCTATTCTAATGAAGAGTTTCTTCTTCTAATTCATTCACTCACTTATTCACTTGTTTACTTATAACTGTATAGACTCATAGATTCCTATTTTATTCCTTGAACTATAATTTGTTATTATCATTATTTATTTTGATGTTCAAATTGGACCAGACTTGGCCAGTGGAAGTATGTTATTATTATTTTGGAAGCTATTTCCTATGTCCTTTTATGGTACAATGTGTTTCAGGATCATTTTTTACTTTCTCTTTTTTACCTCTGGAAACAGTCATTTATTCAAGGAGCCCTTGTTCCTTTTAATGGAGAATAATGTTTAGAAATTAATATTTGGGCAATAGGTGTGCTCATTGCTACTAGTGTCATTGCTTCTAGGCCCTTTCAACAGACAGAACTAAGATATGTATGTGTGCATGTGTGTATATGAGCACATTTTACAGGTAGGGTTCCCTGAGAATCAAACTCTGAGACAGTGAGCAGAAAGTTTGTTAGGGAGTGCTCTATAGATGATGTTCTATGGAATATCAGAGAAGGAATAAGATTGGGCAAAGGGAGAAAATGGACTCTGATGCAGTATCCACAGTAGTCTCAGTTGCCCCTGTGGGAGCTCTGATGCTGGATGTTCCTTCAGAGTTATTCTGAGTTGGGATGAGGGATCAGACCTTCACATCACTATATCATCTGTCATTGGATATGGGCTGCCCCAAGAAAGGTTCATGAAGCTGGACGAGTGGCTCTTCAAAAAGTTAAGAATTGACTAACAGTTTTCTATTTAGTTTTTTTTAAAAGCAAAGTACAAAACAATGACTATGTTACTTTTTATGTAGAAAAAAAGGTAAATAATATATATTTGTCTTCCATATTCCAGTAATTTTTGGTAATAAATCTTTCATTCCTGAAAAGAGTCTGGGAAGCACAGAGTATTCATGGCATATCCACACACGTGCTTATCTCTATCTATCAAAGTCTGTCATCCATCCGTCCGTCCATCCATCCATCCATCCATCCATCCATCCATCCATCCATCCATGTGTCTATCTACCTACCTGTCGATCTTAAAAACCAGTTTAGAGCTATACTTCCAGTTCCAACCCAATACCACAAAGTTCCTTCTATAATTTCCTCTTTTGACATTTATAACTTCCATTTCTCCCATTTATGATGAGAAGGCCGGCATCCATTGACAATCTAGGCTAAAGGCTAGAACTCATTGAAAATAGTTCCAGATTTGCTCAGTCATTCTGCTGCAAAAACAAACCTATGAACTAGAGTTCAGTATTTATTTAGAGTTCTTTTTTGTCTTTGGGATGAGTATATAATTAAAATACTAGGCTCAAAATTACTTGAGCTGGTTCCCTCTGTACTCTTCTCTACCAGTGTGGTTTGTTAGTCATTTGAAATACAACTAAGTTCGCTTCTGGGTGCTTTCCATTTTAGGACTTTAGGACTTTATTATTATTTTGGAAGTATGTAAAGTATTTACGTGGATCAAATATCAAAACTATATAAAAAACATACTTGTCCTTTTCATCTTGTTCTAGTAGGTAACTAATACCTTTCATTCCTGGTATATTTTTCCTGAATTTCTCTTTGCAAAGATAAGCAGAGTCATATATATATATATATATATATATATATATATATATATATATATATATATGTTATTTACCTTCTTTCATACGTGAAAAGTAGCATACTCATTGTTTTGTACTTCACTTTAAAAAAAACAACTAAACAATGTATGCTGGAAATCACTATCAGTCATAGAGATCTGCTTCATTCTCTTTTTTTACAGCTGCATAATTCCCCATTGTATGGACTTGCTATAGTTTACTTAACTATCCTGTCCAGGCATTTAGAATATTTCCCATATTTGCAATGACAAACAATGCTGCAACCTTGTCCAGGCATTTAGAACATTTCCCATATTTGCAATTACAAACAATGCTGCAACCTTGGGCTCATTGTACTCTCATAGTGTGGGAGCCCTCCTGGGTTTTTAAACAATATCTCTTCTCTTTTTTCTTTCCCCTCTTCTCTTTATTGTATTATTATATTATCATAGATGGAACAACACTGTCAAATGGCAATGCATGGTCCTAGGACTTCTGTTTCCTTTAAGTCATTTCCTGTAGAAAACTGGGCTTTCTAGCTTATTTAGCAGCTGACCATATGCTAATACACTGTAGCATGCTGATGACATCAGCGAGTCACACTTGTTATTTATTACATTGTATTGGTATTATTTGAATAATTTACATATTTGTTATAAAAATGTATTTATTATTGCACCATGGGGAGTGCTTTTAGCTTTGTTGATTGCAAGTCAGTATGGTGGAGGGGTTAAGAGAGTGCATGCTGCAACCAGACTGTGGATATGCAGCCTGCTCAGATGTGCTCCTGAGCACATCATTTAACCTCTCTGTGCCTGAGTTTTCTCGTCCACAAAATGGAAG
The DNA here is from genome assembly GCA_963574415.1 of Tarsius wallacei. Lineage (NCBI taxonomy): Eukaryota > Metazoa > Chordata > Mammalia > Primates > Tarsiidae > Tarsius > Tarsius wallacei. Next base: position 1,054 of record CAUYQG010033723.1, on the reverse strand, counting down.
TAACAGTTGTATATATTTACTGGACCATTAGGCGTCTCAAACTCAGCACATCTAAAAGCAAAATTCCATGTCCTCCTCTCCCCCTCCTCCCTCACTCTTGCTCCTTCCTCACTTCCCCCATGGTCAATGGCAACGGCATCAATTTCTCAGACTAGAAGCCCTGGAATCATCACCGACTCCTCTCTTTTTCCCACACCCCATATCTAATTCACTCACAAGTCTTGGGTTATTGCAACCATCTCCTGACTGTCTTTCCTACTTCTGCTTTTGCTGCCCTGTAGTCTATCCTTCATCGGTAGCCACAGGGATGCTTTTAAAAGCAAATCTTTTAATGTCACTCCTCTGCTCACAATCGTCTAATGACTTTCTGTCTTTCTCAGAATAAAGGCCAGAAAACTGGCAATGGCCCACCTGATCTGGCCATCAGCATTCTCGGGCCTCATCTCTTATCCCTCTTGCCTGTTACTCCCTGTCTTGCAGCCACACTGGCCTCTTCGCTGTTCCTGAACTGAATATGCATGCACATCAGGACCTTTGCGCCAGCTGTTCCCTCTGCTAAGAAAGTCTTGTCCCTGGATATTCCCATGACTCACTTCCTTATTTCCTTCAGATCTTAACTTAAAGCCTCTATAACTCTTTTTTTTTTTATATTTTATTTTATTTTATTATGTTTATTATGTTATTATGGGGTACAGTTAGGGGTTAGGCATACAAAAATATTTCGTTCAGGTACCCTTGTTGATAAGAGGTGTCTCCCCATCCTCAGATAGATACCCACCACCATTAATCCCGTCCCCCTCACCCTCCCCCCCCGCCCCCAGTTTCCCACCACAGTCAAACATTTTCTTGTGGTTATACGTTGGATGATCAAGGTCTACTATATGAGTGAGAACATGTGATACTTAGTTTTTTGTTTTTGTGAGAGGTCACTCAGTATTATGGACTCTAGTTCCATCCAGGTTGCTGCGAAATTTATGATTTCATTCTTCTTTATGGCTGCGTAGTATTCCATCGTGTATATGTACCACATTTTTTTAATCCAGTCCTCTTTTGA
>CAUYQG010033721.1:114-17408 GCA_963574415.1 Tarsius wallacei | reverse complement strand
CCTCCTGTTCAACATTGTGTTAGAAGTCCTAGCTAGAGCAATTAGACAAGAGAAGGAAATTAGAGGTACTCAAATAGGAAAAGAGGAAGTTAAGTTATCCCTCTTTGCTGACAATTTGATCCTATACCCTGAAAATCCAAGAGAATCTATCAAAAACTTCCTTGCGTTGATAAAGGACTTTGGAAAAGTCTTGGGGTACAAAATAAACATGCAAAAGACTGTTGCATTCTTACATACCAACAACAAACAGGCAGAGAATGAAATAAAAAAGCACAATCCCCCTCACAATAGCCACAAAAAACACACACACACACACACCTCGGCATCTTCTTAACCAGAGACGTGAAAGACCTTTACAATGAAAACTACAAAACATTGCTCAAAAAAATCAAAGAAGACACAAACAAATGGAAAAATATTCCATGCACATGTATAGGAAGAATCAACATTTTTAAGTTGTCCATTCTACCAAAGGCAATCTACAGATTCAGTGCATTACCCATTAAATTACCAACATCATTATTCTCAGAACTGGAAATGACAATACAGAAATTCCTATGGAAACGTAAATGACCATGAATACTCAAAACAATACTTAGCAAAAGAAACAAAGCAGGGGGTATCACACTTCCAAACTTTAAACTTTACTATAAGCCTACAATAATCAAAACAGCCTGGTATTGGTACAAGAACAGGCATATGGACCAATGGAGCAGGATAGAGATTCTGGAAGAAAAAACATCAATTTCTCATCCAACTTACCTTTGACAAAGCCACTACCAACAACCACTTGGAAGAAGAGAACCTATTCAGTAAATGGTGCTGGCTGAAAAAACGGGCTGTCCACATGCAGATTATTAAAAAGGACTCCTACCTATCATCATACACAAAAATCTACTCAAAATGGATCAAAGACCTAAATGTAAAATTTCAAAATATAAGAATCTTAGAAAAACGTATTAAACACCCTTATGGAAATCAGACTAGGCAACAAATTTATGACCAAAACCCCAAATGCCATGACATAAAAGATAAGATAGCCAAGTGGGACTTCTTTTAACTGAAAAGCTTCTGCAAAGTAAAAGAAACTATCAAAAGAGTGGGAGGGCTGGGCTCGGTGGCTCAGCCTGTAATCCCAGCGATTTGGAAGGCCGAGGTGAGTGGATTGCCTGAGCCCGCGGGTTTGAGACCTGCCTGGGCAACTTGGAGAGACCTCATCTCTACAATAAATCAAAAATTAGCAGGGCGTGGTAGCGCGCGCCTGTATTTCCAGTTACTTGGAAGGCTGAGGCGGAAGGATCGCTGGAGCCCAGCAGGTCAAGGCTGTGGTAGCAGGGAGCATGCCACTGAACTCCAGTCTGGGCAACGGAGTGAGACTCCAACTCAAAAAAAAAAAAAAAAAAAAGAGTGGGAGGACAGCACACAGAATGGGAAAAAATATCTGCCAACTGTATATCTGACAAGGGCTTAACATTCAGGATCTAAAAGGAATACAAACATGCCAAAAGGAAAAAAACAAACAGTCCATTAAAAAGTGGACAAAGGATATGAATAGATACTTCTCAAAAGAAGATATACAGGCAGCCAACAGACACATGAAAAAGTGCTCACCCTCACTAATCAGAGAAATGCAAATCACAACCACATTGAGATACCACCTAACACCAGCACGAATGGCCATCATTAATAAAGCAAACAACAGCAGATGCTGGCAAGGATGTGGAGAAAAGGGAACACTTCTACACTGCTGGTGGGAATGCAAACTAGCGCAGCCTCTATCTATGGAAAACAGTGTGGTGATTTCTGAAAAAACTAGAAATTGACCTTCCATATGACCCAGTAATCCCCCTACTAGGAATATACCCTGAGGAACTAAAATCATTCTACGAAAAAGTTACCTGCACACGTGTGTTTATTGCAGCACTATTCACAATAGCAAAAACATGGAACCAACCATGCTGCCCATCAAAACTGTACTGAATAAAAAAATGTGGTATATACATGATGGAATATTATGCAGCCATAAAGAAGGACAGACATGGACTTTGCAGTAACTTGGATGGATTTAGAGTCTATAATACTCAGTGGTCTATCACAGAAACAAAGAACAGAGAGCAATATGTTCTTCCTCATAAGTAGACCCTGAACATCTACCATAATACTATAAGAAAGGGATTGGCAGTAGCAGGATACTGTCAGGAAGGGGATGGGGACACAACATCTGGTCTTAGGCCAGGCAAAGTGGGGACCAAAGGAAGGTCCAAAAATTACCTGTTGATGTCCAATTGTATACCTAATCCTGAATTGAACTCTACATCTTCAAAATAAAATATCAAAAAAAAAAAAAAAAAGAAAAGAAAAACACTGACAGGTAAACGTCAATGACATTGAATTCATAATCTTTATTTATTAGACATAAATTAAAATAATACACCAGTATATGCCAGTAAGATATTATGTAATTACAAAGATGATCATATTGAAGGAGATTGTAAAAATTATACATCACAAAACACCATATACGTGTGTGTGTGTGAGTGTGTGTGTGTGTGTGTGTGTGTGTATACAGAGGGTGACAAAAAAGTATACATTTTAAGAAAAGAAAAAACTGTATTAAAATTGCAATACTCAATAAATAATAATATTGAGTATTGCAATTGAAATGAATACATTTGACTTCTGCAATTAGAAGAGGAACTCAGAATGGTTGCCATCACCATCCAATCATTTCTGGTTATGGAAAATATATCTTTAAATGTGCCAAAAAAAATGTGTACACTTTTTTTTGGCACTCCCGGTGTGTGGTGTGTGTGTGTGTGTGTGTGTGTGTGTGTGTATGTGTGAATGCAGTTTTGTTATAAAGACATTTATTTGAGACTGTATTTTTGTTCAAAACATTGCAAATCTCTGCTGAAAAGTTCTTTCCTGGTTATACTTCCTATTTGATGCAATTAGTTTAATAATTCCCTTTATCACACAATATACTCTTCACCTTTTTTCTTGTTAAGTATAGTATCCATAGGCTGGAAAATAATTCCATAATTCAGGATTCATGATATCCATGATTTTAAAATGTATTGTCAGAAACAAAGAACTGAGTATCACATGTTCTCACTCATAAGATGTGATACTACTTGAAAGAGATTGACAGTAGCAGGTCTCTGCTGGGGGATGGGGTACAAAACACTAATGTGGTACCTGATCCCAAACCAGATGAAGTGAGGATGAATGGAAGGCCCAAACTTCACGTGTACAATTACCATTTATGTACCTAACCTTGATTTGTACCCCACACCTTTGAAATAAAAAAAACACTCTAAATATATAGATAATAGATAAATGATGATGATAGATAGATAGATAGATGATAGATAGACATAATGCCTTGTGACCTTTTTTTTCACAACTTCCAACCCTGATAGCAATTTGCAATTTATATGAACTAAATGTAGATGGTCCTTAAACTGTAATCACCATGATCTTTAAAATCATAGTCTGGATCTGTATAGAAAATATAGTCAGTTTATATTAATTTGCATCTTCATAAAAACACAATGAAATGTGAACTTCAATCCATTAAATTGATCTGGAATGTGTACATTTTAAGAATTCATCAATATCCAAAGTATCAGTAGTTCTCAAAGAACAGTTCTGACATAAACATAAGACATAGATCTAGTTGTGGAGCAGGGAGTGTGGTCTGCTATACCTTAATCCTTCTCCACACACATGCAAAGCCTACAAATGGGCAGGGCAGAATTTACTTGAGTTTCACTTTACACTTGGTTTTCTGACTCAGTACCATTAAGGTGAATCTCTCCAAAGATAATAATGAGCTAAGATTAGCTCATCTGAATGCAACCCAGTCATTCAGGTTTAGATAATAGTCACTGCCAAGATAATTTATGGTTTTCAACATTTGTTAGCATTGGTACCAAACCAGACCCCTAGCAACTGTATTAAGTCATGAGCAGATACAAGTGCAAAGTAATTTGCACAGATTGAAAAAGAAGAGTCACAGATAACTGTAATAATGAAAGTTTTATTTGAACTTTGCCATCACCCTAGTTTACAGAAGTTAATTCCTACCCTTAGTTTCAAAAGACAAAGATTAATTGACCCTCCTTACCTGAGTGTTCTTCAATTCGAAATGTGCTTTTCTCACCTATATCTTCCGTCATAGATGGTGGTCGCTCAATAAAAAGATGTGCCCTGAACCAATGATTCCATTTTTCAGAAGAGCAATATGTGGCTGCAGGTTACTGCTTTTGTAAAGCTATTCTTTTGCTGTCAACAGGACGGCAGCCCTAAGATGTCTCATTAAGTGTAATAAATTGAAGCAAACAAACACAACATCCGACCAGAATTCTCCTACCCCCTAAAAAAATAGTTAAATAAAAACTTCTGTTATTAGACATTTTAAATGAAATTGGAGAACGGAAGTTAACCTTTAATAGTATCTCCAAGAAATGTATTATTGGATGAGACCAGAAAGAAACAAAGTCCCTAGTATTACTTTAAAAACAAGAAAATGAACAACTCTTCAAGTACATGGTCTATTATATCACAAAAGTATGAGGAAAAAAAAGCTATTCAAAGATATAAAGACAAAGCAGAAATTTCACATCCAGAAAAAGCCAATTGATTTATTTGTGAACTCTAGTTAAACATATCATTTGCCTGTGTGACAGACTCAGTTAAAATTCTAATTCCTGAAGGAGTATAGATGAAAGCTTGAATTGAACCAGCAATGAAGTTTTGGCTTCTGCTGTCATTTATAATTAGGACTTTTAAGTTTCTGATTTGATTTCGTATTGAGGAATGGTTAAATCTCTTAAAGTATACACCCAAAGAGAATGATTAATTGGTATAAAATATTCAGTGAATGAAAATTAGCTAAGAAGCCTTATTTTAAGTTTACTCTGATCAACATTAGCATCAACGCTTGCTTATTTTTAGAAACATCCATGTGATGAGCCAACACAACTAGCTCTACCTTGTAAAGATAATATATTTTTAGTTTTGTAAGATATTAGGTGTACAAGTGATTTTAATTGACATCTATCTGTCCATAATTTAGCCTCTCATACTTTCCTCTTTGGTGTTTTGTGGGAAAAAAATTATCCCATGTAATTATACCACGTGGTCAATACATAAGCATTATAAATTAAATTATTTATGCCCCCAAATATATGTTGAAGTTCTAGCTTTAGAATTTGATCTTATTTGAAAATAAGATTGTTGTAGAGGTAATAAATTAAAATGAGGTCATACTAGAGTAAACTGGGATCCTAATCTAATATTGCTGATGAATGTATAAAAATATAGATGTGTGAAGACAGAGAGAGATGGGGAGCATCATGCGATGATGGAGACTAAGATTGAAATTGTGCGGCTGTAAACCAAAAGATGCCAAGAAATAACAGTGACACTAGAAACCAAAAGAAAATGTAAACAGATTCTCCTCTAGAGCTCTCCATAAAGCATGTACCAGCCAACAGCTTGATTTTGGACTTTTAACTTCCAAAACTTTGAGACAGTAAATTTCTAGAAGCAGGGAATTGTCGGGAAGGGGCACAATGTTTTTAAGCCACTCAGGTTTTTGTACTTTGTCACAGCAGATTTAGAAAACTAATATAATAATTTAGGCAAAATCTTGTTTACTGTCAAGACTACCAAGTCTAGGTTGTCTTCATCTCCCTTTTTTCCTTTAATTATTTCCCTGACATTTTTCTGTGTAATGGGAATAAAATATTGCTAACTTCTCAGAACGATCTCAAAAGTGTAAAAGTAAACCATGATTTATGACTAGTGGAAATGTCCTGTCTCCTTGCTCTAAAGCACAAAACTTAAACCCTAAACAAAAACTTGGAGAGACTTAATTACCTATCAGTAATTGGCAAATCACCATCAGGACAGTGTCCAAGTCCTGTTAGCATGCTGAGTAGACTATGTATGACTCAGATATGATTAAGAACAACAATAAACTATTAGTCAGACCTACCTAGTGAAAGTTGAAATCCTTTTGTATGACTCAATACCTAGCAGGAGGCTAGTACAAAACAGTTGATACAGAGATAGACTATATCAATAGAATAGATTCAGTGTGAGAATACAGTTGTACGAATTGGGCCAACACAAAAAAATGGAAGATGGAAAATGCTTTGAATAGATTATGTTTTGTCATATTCAACACCATACTGGCTAGAAACACAGTTAATTGTAAACACTATAGCTGGTTAATATTGGGATTATTCTTACTTCTTAATCCCTTTCATGATTCTACAAAAAAATTTTTAGTAGATACAGGTAGCCGGAGACAAGGCAGTTAACTTAGGAAATCAAATGAACACTCATTATCTAAGAACTGACATGCAATTTTCAGTCAGTTTCTCATCACTGATGAACTGTAAGCCAGTCTTAGTCCTCCTGAGGTTGTATTCTCACCAGACTCAGAACATCTGAAACTCCAAATACCAAATTAGTTTAATATCATGGTAAGCCTCTTACTGTGGTTCCATATACTAATTCCTGCCTCTACCTTTTCATCTTCTCCCTCAATTTACATAACTATTCTTCATGGCACAGTTTATCTTTACTTTTGATCTTATGTTTCTTAAAATTTTAACAGCAACATTATGATTAACATTATAACATAAACACACTTGCTGAATCTATGCCAAACATTTCACTAAGTGCTTTTAAACATCATCTTCAAATGTTTACACAATTTTAAAGACTTTTTTAGTTTTCCTATTTTTACAGTGATCTCTGTTCTCTGAATTCTTACATGCTTTCTGGATTTTAGAATCTCTTGATGTCCTTACTGCTTTAAACTCTGACCACTTCATTTGTGTAATAGTTCCATTATTTGCCACCTTGCCTTTGTCTTGTCTCAGTCAGGAGCCTCACTCAAAGCAATCTTTCATTGTAAACTGTAAATAATCACTTGAGGAAAGTTCTAGAGTCTAATTAAACTTGACATTAATTGCTTCTAGCTCCGTGAGTTGCTATAAATGAAAGTGAGCATCTCATGGAATAATTGAGATTTCTTAGGATGAAAAGTGATCCAAAACCCTGAGAGTCACATTATGGTCTTTCCTACAGATTCTGACATCATATTGTTTAGAGCAAAAATAATAAAATATAAAAGCAGAATTAATATCAAATATTGAAAATGTGATAGAATGAAACACTCTAAGTAAATGTGAAAAAATTACCTCTCCTTTTAATAAATCATTCAGTAAAAATGATTGAAGAAAAAAAATTAAGCCAAGTATTTTTTTAGTGCTATAAAGAAAGATGTATTAGCTTTTACTTTAGCAGGTTTTCTATGTGACAAAACTGTTATATATAACAATAATAAATTATAGTAAAGTTATACTGGTAAATATTTGGATTATAAATACATTAATGCTCAAAAAATTTTAAAAAGCTTGGAAAATAATGAAATTAGACTTACTCGGTTGTATAAACCCTTGTACAATGGTCAATTATAAAAATTGAGTTAATTATCTTTAAAAGGCACTGGAAAACATCCAAACACAGAAGTCCACAGTGAGTTTACTTTTGAGAACCTGCTACCAGACTGTAAAAATTGTTTCTGTGGTTTTATGGTTATAATATTAGAAAATAGGCTGGGTACAGTGGCTCAGTTTGTAATCCCAGCACTTTGGGAGGCTGAGGTGAGAGGATTGCCTGAGCCCAGGGGTGTAAGACTAGCCTGGGCAACTTGGTCAGTCTTCATCTATACAATAAATCACAAAAATTAGCCAACCAAGGTGGTATGTGTCTCTAGTTCTAGCTACTTGGAAGGCTGAGGCAGAAGGATGGCCTAAGCCCAGCAGGTAGAGGCTGCAGTGGCTATGAGCATGCTACTGCACTCCAGCCTGGGTATCAAAGTGAGACTCCAACTCAAAAAAAAAAAAAAAAAGAAAAGAATAACCAAGTTTCTGGTTTCCTAATGCTATGAAAGAAAAATGAGAATGAGACCAAAAATGTAACTATAAACACTACCTAAATATAGAAATGGTGGCTAAATTATATAGGCACAAAGAAAATACCAAGATGCCCAGAGATAAATTTATAAATCACTATCTCCTAATTTGTATAAATTATTATTGTAAGATACATCTTCATTGGGTAAAACTTGAGTTTTCTACTTTTTAAAAAAAGGAGTACATTTCCCAGGCTTACAGAGTTTGGAGAGCAAAATGTTGAAGCCTCGCTGACTTGACATCTCAGAAGATAGCCATACATGGAGAAAACAGCTGGAAAATTGGAAGTACTGGAAATAAAGAAGTCACAAAGAGAAAAATTCTCAAATCATGAGAGACATATTTGCTAAAATCACTGGCTGTCTACCAAATTACACAGGCAGGAGAGGAAATCCAGTTAAAAACAAAAGCCTCAAAAATTCATAAGAATATTACGAATTCAAAGATACTAGGTGCTACATAACATGGAGGACATAGAAGTTTGTAGTTTGTTTCTAAGCAATTTAACTCCTATTAAAAGGAGCTAAAACAAAAATTAAATAGAAAAAAAGAAATCACAAGACAGGTGACAGAGTTGTCACAAGTTTTATTTACAATGCCCAGTTTCCAACCAAAAAATATCAGGTAACTACTTGGAAGGCTGAGGCAGAAGGATCGTTGGAGCCTAGCAAGTTGATGCTGAGATGGCCATGAGTGTACCACTGCCCTCCAACCAGGGCGATGGAGTGAGACTCCAATTCAAAAAAAAAAAAAAATTATCAGGCAAAACCAAAACAAAAAACAGAACTGTGACTCATACCGAAAAATATATGGATTGTTGAAAATTATAAATATATTTTGATACGTTAAGAAAATGACACTTCAGAATTTGTGGGAGAAGGTTTTGTTTCAAATATTTTAAACTGAGGCAAAGTGTACTTTATATATAAAGGCAAATATCTTCAGATTTTAATACTCAACAAATGCACCATAGGTGTATATTTTTCATAGAATACAATTGATAATGTGTTTCAGATAATTCAGCTATGAAGCCTGTGAAAGTTGGAATTCAGCTTTTTTATACTGCAAAATGTTCTTTACTCACTTTGAAGCAAAGTTCAGTAATTAGGTTAATTTATAATCAGTCAGATTAATCATTCTATGGGAATGGATTAAAGTTGCAATATGTTTTCCTATGCTACTTAGACTTTCCCATTACACAAATATGTAGTTTTTGAACCTCTCTGTCTCCACACCATTTTACGTGCAGAAAATGTAACATTTGTAGACTCTATAGTTTAGTTTATATGGGATATATTGCTATACATGATGAACATTCAAAATGATAAATAACAATAGTAATAGCAGCTAGCAGTTAGAACTTATTTCTTTGAGAATTGTTTCATGCTGGGCTCGGTGGGTCAGCCTGTAATCCCAGCACTTAGGGAGGCAGAGGCGAGAGGATTACCTGAGCCCGAGGGTTCGATACCTGCCCAGGCAACTTGGAGAGACCTCGTCTCTACAAGAAATCAAAAAACTAGCTGGACATGGTAGCGTGTGCCTGTAGTTCTGGTTACTTGGAAGGCTGCAGCGGAAGGATCTCCAGAGCCCGGCAGGTTGAGGCTGCGGTGGCCGGGAGCATGCCACTGCACTACAGTCTGGGCAACAGAGTGAGACTCCAACTAAAAAAAAAAAAAAAGAATTGTTTCAAATACTTTACATTAATTAACTAATTTGACTCTCAGAATAATTTATGATGTCAATATTATGATTATCCTTCATATTTTTCACATGTGAAAATCAGGAATTCACAATTTTTCCCCTAAAAATTGCTAGTAAGTTCCATATTACTTAGATGGAATAATTTAAAAATACACCACTATGATGAAAGCAGATTTGACTACAACAAAATCATGAACATTTTACTTGCCAAATAATGTGAGTAATAGTTTTCACAGCTCTGAAACAAAGCACATATTCACATTGGCCATCTTTTGTAATCAGAGAAGATAAAGTGAAATTTGGCCAGACTCAGTGGCTTAGCCTGTAATCCCAGCACTTTGGGAGGCCCAGGCAAGTGGATTGCCTGGGCCCGCGGGTTTGAGACTCACCCAGGCAACTTGGCGAGACCTCATCTCTACAATAAATCAAAAAAAATTAGCTGGTCATGGTAGCGCGTGCCTGTAGTCCCAGTTATTTGGAAGACTGAGGTGGAAGAATCACCCAAGCCCAGCAGGTAGAGGCTGCAGTGACCAGGAGTGTGCCACTGCACTCCAGTCTGGGTGACAGAGTGAGACTCCAATTCAAAAAAAAAACCAAAAAACTGAAAATTATCAAACATATATATATATATATGTGTCCATGTACATAAATCTGTATGTTTAATTTATATATTCTTGCTTTATGCTTTGTTTTCAATTCTTATAAGGTTATAATTTATATAATGTATATGCTTTAAAAGATATTTTTACTTTAAAATATAGTGTCTACTAGTATATAGAATATTAAGTCTTTCTTACATTTCTTACATGTGTTAATAGTTTTTTCCTGCTTTCTTTTTAAAGTTGTGCTTGTCAAACCACATTTATTTAGCGATAGAGTAATTTTCCATAAGATAGAATACAAATTAACATGGCAATTAATATTCATATAAATATCAAAATATTTTCTACACTTAGAACAAGGAACTGTGATTCTTAGACTTTATCCTGAATAAGAATCACTAGCAATAATGTTTAAATTAAACTTTCCATCATTACTGCCACAGCTTTTTATTCAATAGATTCAAGTGGGACTTGGAAGATATTTTTGTTTTTAACAAGCTATCTCAAATACATGGCAAAACTGCATACCATTTGTAGTTAAAACTACATACCATTTGTTCCTTGATGCCTTTATTGTATTTATTACAGCTCTTGTTGAAGGCCCAGTTGTAATCATGAATATTGTTATGATTTGGATATAGTTTGTTTGTTCCTACCAAGAATTATGGTGAAATTTGATGCCCAGTGTGGCCGTGTTGGGAGATGGGACCTAGTGGGAGATATTGGGTAATGAGGGTTGATCCCTCATGAATATCTTGGTGCTGTTGCCCCAGTAGAGAGTTCTCACTCTCTTCAGATTGGATTAGTTGTCATGAGACTGTTCACCTGAGAGAGGGTTGTTACAAAGCCAAGGTGCACTTAAGGTTTTGTTTCTTCACACATTCACCTCCCCCTTGACCTTTTTCACCATGTTGTGATGCAGGATGTAAACCTTCACCAGAAGCCAGGATCAAGCACTTGAACTTCCCTATGTGCAGAATCATTAGCTAAATAAACCTCTTTTCATTGCAATTGTTTGTGTCTCAGGTATCTCTTTATAGTAACACAAGACGGACTAAGACATTTTAAAGAGGTAGTTTTAAACAATGGTTTTTCAATCAACATTGTATGAGGTAAAGTTAAAATTATACAGACTTGGTTTACCAATTCCCAACAAGTGTCAGGGTTAGCATTAATATTTACATTTTATCCCTGAAGTCCAGCGTTAGGAATGTCACAGGAGGGAAGGGGAACTTATAGATTCATGTCCAAAAGCAATTTTAAAAAACTGAGAAATTCTAGGAGAGTTCAGTTAGAGGAAAATGACAGCTTAGAGCAGTGGTCGATAAATAGATGCAGCATAGATTGGGAAGAATTTATAAATTATCTTGTGACATTTTGTCTCCCCCACATTATTAATATATGTTATAAAAAACAAATAGTCTAACCCTAGGTCAAAAGACAGTAAAAATGATTTCAGATAGTATATCTATTTCCTATGAGTCTCTTTTCTCAAATCCCAACCTGTCCCTAAATTTAGGTTTATATCCCTAGCCAAAAGAGTTGATAATCTGAGAAAGCATATATTTATGGGGGAAAATGACAAGACATTTAAGGAGCAATATAACTACTAAAAAGAGCCAATAAATGGAAAAGAAATCTATGCCAATAAGTGACAGAAGTTCAAAGAAAAATATAAAAATCAACATTAAAAGTTACAAATTTTAACACATCTGTATTTGAAAATCATAAGCCATTTAGACAACATTATTAAAATATATGGATAACAAAATCAATCCAAATAATACTTTAAAATACACAATCCAAAAATATTTTAAAATACACAATCCAAATAATATCATAAATGTTTTTTCACCTAAATGGCCAGAAAACAGACATTATCAAGTATTTTGATAGATGTTAGAAAATACTTGATAAGATATAATATTTAAAAAAAAATAAACAGCTTAAAAACCCAAGAAATATAAGAAAACATTCTTAAGATAAAAGTTATATATGAAAGCATCCAGTAAGAAACATATTTAATGAAGATAGTCTAAGCAATCTTTTAAAAGTCATATACCAAAAAAAAAAAAGCCTTCCTTTACTGCTACTGTTCAACACAAGTGTAGATTTCCTGACCAATATATTAAGAGGAAAAAATAGAGTAGGATGTATAAAGTATGGGATTGAACAAAATACAATGTCATCATTTACAAATAATATGATTATATTAAAAACAAGTAATTCAATAAACAATTTTTTTCTAATAGCAGAAGGCATTTCAGCAAGTTCAATGTACAAAAACACAGAGCTTTTGCATGCACCAGAAATAACCAATTCAAAAATATAAGACATTTAAAAATGATGCATATTAACAACAAAAAATTAAAAGTATTGAGGCAGGGTAGCTAGCACAGGTTAGACACAGAAGATACATTTCCAGTAGGTAGGTTTTAGGAAAAGTTCAGACATTTTTGAAATTACACTTTACTGAAGGCCAAGCTGGCAGTCTACCCCACAAGAAAACTCCATCAGATGCAAGACTAGACAGCCCAACCTTTCAATTCATGGTTTAGCATGATAATCTCTAAGAATCTTTCGGGTTCCCTGTGGAAGACAGAAGACCAAAGACTACCTCTTAACTGGCCAAAGTCATAGGAATGAAAATAAGACCACCTTTTAGCTAAGGAGCTTGTGGATTGGAAATGTCTGGCAGGTCTCCTGCAGGAAACTATGTGAAAATAACTGTATCTAGTTTGCAGTTGAGAGCAAAAAGCCCAGTTTTTCTTCTTTGAAAAACTTGCCCATGAGGGGTCTTTCTCCCATGAATCTTCCTTCTTTTTTTTTTCTCCCTAATAAACTTAGTTTGAAAACTTTGCTGGCCACTCTAAAATTCATCTTAGAAATGAGTCAAAGAATCCATGGGTTTTGTGCCATATCCTCCCAAGCATCAATATTATGAAATTAATTTTGTGGAAAATTACACATAAAAGTATTGAGAATCAACTTCAGATCAAAGAAGTAGAAGTTCCAAGCATGGAACTCTGTAATTTATATTTCAACAAATATTCTGTAACTATTACAGAAACAATCACATTAGTCTAAATTAGAAGTACATTTTCTTCATCACCCAATTTTGTTTTTTTAACATTATTTTTTAATAGATGAAACCAGTGAGAAACATTCATGAGTCATTCCAACATAATAAAATGACTGACTTAATAAATGAATATGTAGAACAAGAGACAAATATTTATTACAGAAACAATTTCAAGTAATACATGTATATACTTCCTTCTCTAGAAAATGGAACTGAACCCCTCGTTCTCTCCTGCTCAAGTATGACTTGGTTTTAGTTTTTCACTTCCAAGAAGTGAGTATGAAAAGGAAGAAAAATAACTTTACAATGAAGAAACCTAGCAGACACTACTTTAACTGAATGATCAAGTCTAATATTACTGGTGATAAGTCATGTTGATATCATGTACCCTCTGACATGCCATGATAGAAGAGGCATTTTATCTGAATGATATTCTTTAAAAAAAAAAGTCTCAGTACAATCATGAGAAAAATATCAGATAAACTTAAATTGAGGGACATTCTACAAAATACCTGACATATACTCCTCTAAACTGTCAAGAAGGTGAAAAATGAGGAAAGATTCTGAAACAGTCACAGACTAGAGATGACTTAAGAAGATTTGCCTAAAATGTGACATGATTTCCTGGATTGTATCCTGGAACAGAAAAACGAAATTCATGGAAAGAGTAGTGAACTATGAATAAAGTG
The DNA here is from genome assembly GCA_963574415.1 of Tarsius wallacei. Taxonomy (NCBI): domain Eukaryota; kingdom Metazoa; phylum Chordata; class Mammalia; order Primates; family Tarsiidae; genus Tarsius; species Tarsius wallacei. Next base: position 3,337 of record CAUYQG010033721.1, on the reverse strand, counting down.
TACAGTTGAGTTAATAACATTGTACTAATGTTAATTTCTCAGTTTTGATAACTAGACCATGGTAGTATAAGATATTAATATTCAGGGGAAGCAGATGAAGGTATATAGAAACCTTCTGTGTCATCTTTGCAACTTTTCTTTGAAGTGAAAGCTATTTAAAAATAAAAAGGTTATTAGAAAAAAAATTCAACCAAAGGACACATGAACATGCACACACTCACATACACACACACCACTCAGAAGAGTCGGATTGAGACTTGCTGATTTTTTTTATTAGAGGAGTAACTTTTAGTCACTATCAAAGAAAAATTACACTGGACAGAGTTCAATAAGCAAGGAAGGATTTATCCAAGACTATTGCAATAAGGGAGAAAAATTGAACTCAACTCCCTGAATAATTATTTGAAAAGCCTGGAGAGTTTTTAATCACTGGAATGACTTAGTAGAAAAGTACAGGATGACATTACCACAAAGTTTGGTCAATGTGATGAGGCCAACTTTGTTTGCTAATTGGCATCCATTGAAGTCAGGCTCCTACTCTCCCACAGAGACTGGAAGATAGGGGCACTATCTTTTTTGATGATTACATTTCAAAGAGATGGCTTCTAGGTTCTTGAGAAAGACATGACTGAATTTTCAAACTAGCAAGAGATTTACGACTTAAAGGGAGCAGAAAAATTATTTGAAATTCCACGTTTTCTAAAGTAAATGCTGTAACAAAAAGAAAGTCAGGGAATTAGGCACATTTAAATCATTTGCTGGATAAAGAATTAACATAAAATAAGCAGTTATATTTTATAGACTAAGAAAAATAGTGTAGAAAATAAAATTTAGATAGTATTTATGGAAGATAGTCACTGCATTTTAAAATAGGAAGATTTTAGAATCTATAAAGTGTTGGACTGAAGAAGTAAATGTAACAAGACTGCTAGATCAAGGTTATTATACAAGACTCAATTACATTTCCTTATGTCAGTAAGAATCAGCTAGAAAATAAAGTTTGAAATACATAATGGAAAAACAGACATTTAAATAAGATTCACAAGGATTTTAAACAGAGGAATTTAAAACTATAAAGTATGTCTTCTGTTGAGTTTTCTGAAATCCAGTAGACATCTCCTAACACTAACCTGAATGAGGGACCACTATTATTGAGAATACATAATTTACCTTTGGAAACTGTCAAACTTTGACTTTCCTATATTTTCAGCTTCAATGTATTCTCTTAATAGCATGTTGAGACAATCAGTTATCCAGATATGTGTAGTGATATTAACTACTATGAACAGAGTGAACAATGTCTCTGCCTCTCCATAATTACATATCATATGCTTGAATTCCAGAAGCAAGATTTCAGCTTCAAATAACCGAAATGAAATGTTGACTAGACAAGTGCATTTTGCTGTTGAGATGTACATTTCTTGTTCTTTTTCTCTGAGATTTTTGCATCTTATAAAAGATCTCAGAAAGTAAAATAATAGAAACTGGTAGATACAGTGAATAAAATTGAACAAGTATTAGGTAAATCAATGCTACACAAAACATAACTCTAATAGTTTTTGTATTATTTCTCACAATATTTATCAAAAAATCATGATTATGGTAATTTTTTATTCTGATTAGATCAAAGCTTATTGGGGAATTTAAAATTAAAAAGAGAAATATACTCTGCTGCTATTCACAGGCCAATAAGGTCAAAATATTCAAACCCTTCATGAGCAAGGATACAATACTGACAAGGTGCAAAGTCTTAAAATATGTCTCTTCACTGTAGATTATCCCTCTTGTCCTCTAATAATTTTCCTTAACTAGGCTAATTTTTATCAAGCCATTAACTTAAATATTCCATACCAAATTACATACTACTCTTTGCATTGATAAATGCTAGTTTAAAGAATTGTTGAAAATATTTTTGACTCAGTGACATAAACTTCTTTCTGAATATTTGGTTAGGAAGTAAAAAAGCAGCTGTACAACAAAGAAGACCAAGTACATTGCTGTTATAGGTGTTGATGTCAGGGCTTACAGTTATTGAAATTTCACTTTATGATCCTTGTCTATTTTTTTACAATTACAAATAATGGAGCTGCTTAGCCCTTTTCAAAAGTTTCCAGACATTCCTTACCCCCTGCAATGAGGTTTCAATTCTTAAAACCCAGTCAACATTCTGTCATTTTTTTCTCTAAGAATAATTTATAATTTACCCCAAAATATTCATTGTTTTCAAGGAAAACATCCTGTCTTATCACAGAATGTGTCTGACCCCCTTGTTATGGCATATTTTTCAGTTTGATCTCAAAACATGTTGCTATTCAAGATTCCATCCCAGAGAAAGCTGTAACAAAGTAAATCTAATTAAAACTTACTCTTGTCTCAAATGTAAGGTGAAAAGTTTGACACTTTTAGCATGATTTTAGCCTCATACTCTCACATGAATAAATGCTAGAATAATATGTCCTCATATAATAGCTCTCAAAATAACTATCCCTAAAACCCCAATTTTTAGAGCATGTAAATCCATGTTCTAGAATTTAAAAGCACAAAAAAACTTTATTTATCACTACTATAGATACATTCAATTTACATTATTAAGCATAGTCCCTATTTTCTAAATCTGCTGCATCTACTTACAGATGAATGAACTGTGCAGAATTTATACAAATAGCCTTGGTGTAAAGTGGGCTAAAGATATGAATAAACACTTTTCAAAAGAAGACATATGAGCAGCCAACAGATATATGAAAAAATGTTCGGCCTCACTAATCTTCAAGGAGATGCAAATTAAAACTACACTGAGATACTACCTAACTTCAGACAGAATGACCATCATCAATAACTCAAAAAATAACAGATGCTGGAGAGGATATGGTGAAAGAGAAACACCTCTACACAGTTGGTGGGAGTGCAAACTAGTTCAGCCTCTCTGGAAATCAGTGTGGTGATTCCTAGAAGTTCTAAAAATCGACCTTCCATATGACCCCACATACCCCTACTGTGAATATGTCTGGAAGAACTCAGGTCACTCTATGAAAAAGATACTTGCACATGTGTGTTTATCACAGCATTGTTCACAATAGCAAAAACATGAAACCAACCGTGCTGCCCATCCAAAGAGAACTGGATAAAAAAGATGTGGTACATATACACAATGGAATACTATGCAGCCATAAAGAAGAACGAAATCATGAATTTCGCAGCAACCTGGATGGAACTAGAGTCTATA
>CAUYQG010033719.1:0-22543 GCA_963574415.1 Tarsius wallacei | reverse complement strand
TTTGATTTGCATTCCTCTGATGATTAGTGATGTTGAGCATTTTTTTCATATACCTGTTGGCCATTTGTAATGTGTTCTTTTGAGAAATGTCTATTCAAATCATTTGTCCTTTTTGTGTATATGGTGAGAGATAGGAGTCTAGTTTCATTCTTCTGCATATGGATATCTAGTTTTCTCCGTCGCTATTTACGGAAGTGACTATCCTTTCCTCTATGTATGTCTTTGGTGACTTTGTTGAAAAGTCAGTTGGCTGTAAATGCATGGATTTACTTCTGGGTTGTCTATTCTATTCAATTAGTCTATTTATCTGTTTTTATACCAGTACCATGCCACTTTGGTTACTATAGCTTTGCAGTATATTTTGAAGTCAGATAGGATGATGCCTCCAGCTTTGTTCTTTTAGCTCAGAATTGCTTTAGCTATTTGGGGTTTTTTGTAATTCTACATAAATTTTAGGATTGTTTTTCTATTTCTGTGAAGACTTTCATTGATATTTTAATAGGGATTGCATTGAGTCTGTAGACTGCTTTAAGTGATATGAATATTTTAACAATAATAATTCTTTCAATCCATGAGCATGGGTTGTTTTTCCATGCTTTTGTGTCCTCTTCAATTTCTTTCTTTTTTTTTTTTTTGAGTTGGAGTCTCACTCTGTCGCCCAGACTGGAGTGCAGTGGCCGCTCCCGGCCACTGCAGCCGCGACCGGCCACTGCAGCCGCGACCGGCTGGGCTCCGGGGATCCTTCCGCCTCAGCCTTCCAAGTAGCTGGAACTACAGGTGCCCGCCACCACGCCCGGTTAATATTTTTGATTTACTGTAGAGATGAGGTCTCACCAAGTTGCCCAGGCAGGTCTCGAACCCGTGGGCTCAGGCAATTCACTCACCTCAGCCTCCCAAAGTGCGGAATTACAGGCTGAGCCACCGAGCCCGGCTGTCTCTTCAATTTCTTGAATCAGTGTTTTACAGTTTTCGTCTTAGAGATATTTTACCTATTTGGTTAAATTTATTCCTAGATTTTTTTTGTAGCTATTGTAGAAGGGATTGCTTTCTTGATTTCTTTTTCAGATTTTGTGTGTGTGTGGCATATAGAGATGGTACTGATTTTTGTATGTTGGTTTTTTTATTCTGCAGCTTTCCTGAATTTGTTTATCAGTTCTAACAGTTTTTTTGTGGAGTCTTTGGGATTTTCTACATATAAGACCACATCATCCGCAAGCAAGGACAGTTTGATTTTCTTTCTTTCCAGTTGAGATGCCCTTTATTTCTTTCTCTTGCTTAATTACTCTGTCCAAGACTTCCAGTACTATGTTGAATGACAGTAGTGAAAGTGAACATCCTTGTCTTGTTCCATATCTTAGAGAAAAGGGTTTTAATTTTTCCCTATTCAGTGTGATATTAGCTATGGGTCTAACATATATGTTTTGAGGTATGTTCCTTCTATACCCAATTTCTTCAGAGTTTTTATCATGAAAGGATGTTAAATTTTATTGAAGGCTTTTCATCATGTTTTGAAATGATCATATGGTTTTTGTCCTTGATTCTGTCATTGTGATATACCAAGTTTATTGATTTGTGTATGCCCAACCACTTTCTTAGTCATCCTCCAACAAGTATCCTCTGGGAAGTGTTGGCCAATTGTGACCCTCAGACCATCAGTGATTCCTGGAGTCCACAAAATGGGTCCACGCCCAGTCCAGGGATCTCAGAGGAAAAATGAAACAATTGTTTCCACATGCATTTAAAAAATTTGAAATACAAGTTTTTCACAGAGACTTCATTATGTCCTCAATTATCATCACAATCCTAAAGTTTGTGCATTTACTATAAAGACTCTATTCGTCAGTTTATTTTGCTAATATTCAGTCGCTAGGGTGCATTTGATGTCACCTAATATATTTTATGTCTTTGCATATTATTACTCATATTTGTTCAATTTGCATTTTTGTTGTAATCATAGTGCTTCATTATATTCCTAATTTGTAAAAATAGATCAACAGTCCATTGAAGCATAAAAGCAGTTAAGAAAAAGTTATCTAAATACTGCAGAGCAGAATAATTTTATAAATGCAAATAGTACATAAGAAGTCAGTGTGAATACAGAGTACAACTCTGTATTACTGGGACAAAAGAACCTGTAGGAGTGATGGGCAGACAAAAAAGAATAAGAATGAGAAATATAATAATTATATTAAAATTAAATGTTATCTCTAGATGTCTGTGCTTTATCTGTTATGAAAATGTCAAATGGTGGCAGGAAGCCACCAAAGCCTTTGAATCCTTTTCAAAAACAAAGCACAATGACCTCTCTGGTGAACTAACTGAGATTTTCCAGAATAAGCTAAAAATTGTGCTTTCCAGGATGCTAAAGGGTCAAGTTGCACCACTGCCAAGAACTTTGTAAAACCACTCACAAAGTTAATTGAAATGTTGTGCTAGGAAGGAAAATGGAACAGTCCGTTGGCAAAATTATCTTATCAAATGACGGTGTTATATATCACCTAATATCAATGGCATTCTGTATAAACAAGCACTTACCGTGTTTATGTGAACAGATATTTCACATGACAGCTACAATACATTTATTCTTGGCATATGTAATAAGCACACAAGTGAGATGTGCTCAGTGTTTTCTTTTGTTGATCTCTGAATACCCAGGTTACAAAAGTGATTTGGTACAAATTATTATGGGAGCTAGTACGAGGGTAGCACCAGCTATGCAAGCAGAAATGCTGAGCTTTGCTAGATGAGTCAGACTGGTGGCAAGTGACAGAAAAACAATTGCAACTGCCTTGAGTCACAGAGCATTTATTGGCTCACATGACTTAATTCAGATACTCAAGCAATATCATCACAACTGGTTTTGTCTCCATCTCTCCTCTTTGCCTTCTGTCATGTTAGCTTCATTTTCAGGCTCTGCAGAGTGTCTCCCAGCTGTTCCCATCACATATGCTCTCATTTTGGAGTCCAACATGCCACTCTTCCAATAGCTCCAACTAAAGTCTACTTGAATTTATTGGCTATGTCTAATTGGATCACATGCCCATCCATGAATCAGTTTCTGTGGCCAAGAAAATGCAATGGTTTGGGCAACCCCCTCAGGTCCCCCCCCCACTGTGGGGGTTTTTCTGTCCTGTCAATAATCCTGCTTTCAAAAAAAAAAGAAAATGCAATGGTTTGACTGGCCATGCCTGAGTCACCATCCATCCCTGAAGCTGGGGATAAATTCAACTCTCCTCAAAGCACAGAGTCCTAATATGCAAGAAAGACTGGTCTTCCAAAGGAAAATCAGAGAATTATATGAAGAGAAGGTTGAATGGATGATGGAGACAGGAGTAATAGATGGCAACTATAATGTGTTAGTAAAATGACAATTTTTTCACACTCTTATTCACTTTGGATAGCCGGATGTCAGCAATATGTTTCTTGATTCAATGTGGATGTAATCTGACTAAATTGCCACCACTCAGAGCATGTTTCTTCAGTATGTTGTGAAAGTCATAGGCAGCATGTATAAGATGGCTTTTTCATACTGGAGTGCATTCACTGTCAAGAGAAAGATGCTCATACAAGCGTGACACTGATAATGCTAGTAAAGACCATTTCTGCAAATCCCAATGCCTGCTACTTTCCAAAGTGCAATTCAGTGATGCATTTATTTAATTATTTATTTGATGCATTCTATTTGTACATATTTATGGGGTACCTGTGGCATTTTGTAACATACATATAATGTGTAATAATCAAGTCAGAGTATTTAGGGCATCCATCACCTGAATATTTGTCATTTCTATGTGTTGAGTATATTCAAGCCCTCTCTTCCAGCTATTTTGAAATATACAACATATTGTTGTTAACTTTAGTCACCCTACTCTGCTATCAAACATTAGAATGTATTCCTTCTATCTAACCATATGCCTGTACCCATTAATTCATCTTTCTTCACCGCCTCCCACCCATACACCCTTTCCAATCTCTGGTATATATTATTCCACTCTCTACCTCCATAAGATCAATTTTTTTAGCTCCCACATATAAGTGAGAATGTGCAATATTTGTCTTCCTATGCGTACTTCACTTAACATAATGACCTCCAGTACCATCCATGTTGCTGCAAATGACAGGATTTCATTCCTTTGTATATTCAAATAGTATTCCTGTGTGTGTGTGTGTGTGTGTGTGTGTGTGTGTGTATCATATTTTTCTTTATCCATTCATCAGTTGATGGACACTTAGGTTGGTTCTATATCTTGGCTATTGTGAATAGAGCTGCAGTAAACATGGGAGTACAGGTATCTTTTTGATATATTGGCTTCTTTTCCTTTAGATAAATATCCAGTAGTGGGATTGCATTTAATACACTGGATGTTCTGAATTTATCACTTGAGATCCAAACTACTGTGATTTCTAATGTTCAACATAAAATATTGTACATAAATATTTTAAAAATGAGCTGGGCTCGGTGGCTCAGCCTGTAATCCCGCGCCTTGGGAGGCTGAGGTGAATGGATTGCCTGAGCCCGCGGGTTCGAGACCCGCCTGGGCAGGCGAAACCTCTACAATAAATCAAAAAAAAATTAGCCGGGCGTGGTAGCGCGCGCCTGTAATTCCGGCTACTCAGAAGGCTGAGGCGGAAGGATCGCCGGAGCCCAGCAGATCGAGGTGGCCAGAAGTGGCCACTGCACTCCAGTCTGGGCAATGGAGTGAGATGCCAACTCAAAAAAAAAAAAAAAAAATTCAACTCCTGATATGTGAAAGATTATGGGAATTATGTCCTTAATTGGGTCTAGCAACACCATTTGTCAATTTTTAGTGATGCTTAATAGATATATAAGGATAAAGAAGCATGAAAGTTAGCTTTAAATATTCTGACAGGAATTGTTCCAAAAAAGGAAAAGAAGACTAGGGAAATGGCAGCACTATTAAATGCACCATAGTGATAGATTAATCCCAGAATCCTGGCTGAATAGGTAAGGATTCACAGACTGTAAGGAGTGGAAAGGCTTAAATATTAGGCTCAGCTGTAGAAAAGGTTTAATTTAATAAACAGTGGGAGTTATGAAATTATAGAGAATGTGTAGTAGAAAATAGAGAAATTCAAGTTTTCAATACAAGAGATTGATCAGAGAATTCTGGGGAAGTGGAGGCAAAGATAATGAAATCTCCTTGACTCCTCTAATAAATACAAACAGAGCAACTAGACAGCAAATCCAAAGCCACAAGGATGCACCTTAACAAAACTGTTCTCCATGAACCACACAATATAAATGTAGTAACCTGTCTTTTATTAGCATCTGTTCAGGATGAAGGAGAAAGAAGCATGGGTTGTTTGACAAACCTGAGGTTAGAAGAATCCCCAAATGGTCAAATGGTATTCACTGGAACATTCAGTGAATCAATTTGAGAACAGCAGTTGAACATGAGAGGAGATTTTCCCAACACAGTAGCAGGTGGGTACAGGGCAACCACAGCAAGTTTTAAAACTCTCTAAATTGACCAGTCCGGGGTCCATTTCAGGGCAGAGCATAATGCTGAGGAAAAATGACCAGGAGTGAAATCAAAATTGAGTAGAACAGTGACAATAAAAATTTTAAAAAGAAAAGAAAAGTATATAAGTAAAAGAAAGAGTGAGAGCCAGGAAATCACAAAAACAATCTAACGTATTGTTGAATTCAATTCATAAGCAACAAAAGAGGAAACTACTTAGAATACATGTATGAACCATGCATCTTTCTAAAAGTTTTAGAAAAATATGAATCACGTAGAAATGATCAAAAGAAGAGGATCAAGTCTCATGTAGTTATTAAAACAAAAGGAGAATACAGATTCATATAACATTCCTACAAACAATAAAAACATGCCAGAAGGATATGGCCACAAAACACATAAAAATTGCTTTTTAGTACATCAAACAACCTAAAAGACATGAAGACAACTAAAGTTAAAGATAAATCAAAATTAGAGAGAAGGGTTATTTTAGAATGTAAATATTTAGATTTTAAAACTAAGGAAATAATTAAATATATAGAAAAAGATAATTTCATAAATTTAGTCTAATCTAGAAGAAATGAAGACAAATAATGATGAATACAAAGTAAAAAACACAAATTTAAAGGTCAAAAATAAAAAATTAAATTAAATAACATTTAATAAAAAGTGAAATCTTGAAGATAAGTTAAATGTTTCAAACTGAATGATGTTTCCCTAAAGAAGAAAACCAAAGCAGTAGACCAGAATAAATACTAAATGCTATAATAATAGGTTTCCAAAATTAAAAAGAAGACAACTGATGCTACATATTGAATGCAAATAACATTTACTTGATAATATAGATCCAAAACAATCAACATCAAAAATATGTCAAGTAAAATGACAGAACTTATTTCAAATAGAAAGGAAAAACTCTTTTGAATATCTAGTCAAGAGTGACTTACAAGGAACAGAAAACGAGATTATCATCAGACTTTTTAACATAAACACATCATACCAGAAGAAAATGTAGTAACATTTTTAAGATACTCAAGAGGAGAAAACATGAGAAAAGGATTTTGTAGGCAGCAAAATCTGAAATATAAAGTCCATAATCCCACTGTCATCAACATGTAAGAACTCAGAAAACAGTGTGCTCAGGAGCAGTACCTGAAGAATCCCTTGGCGAAGCCATTTGGATAATCAAAATGTCATTGAATTTAGGAATTGCTAGTGAGTTCTAAATAGATAGCTCCATGGAGATCTTGGTCTCCACAAAACTAAAAGATAGAAAGCAAACTGAATAATGGCTATGTGCTCTGACAATGTAGGTTTTATACAACTATTTTTTAAAAAGTGAAAAATAAGAGGAAGAACATATAACTTCCTTCCTTCCTTCCTTCCTTCCTTCCTTTTTTTCCTTTCCTTTCTACTGTTTACAGTAGTCATACTAGTGGGTAGTATTAGAATTGTTTGTCTGAGACTACTAGGTATGCAATTTGGAATAAAGCAAATGAGTAAATATGAAATGTATTTATTTTCTATTACTACATTTAAAAAATGCCACAAAAGTGTAATGGCTCAAAATAATGCACGCTTATAATCATAATTTCTATTAGTCAGAAGTTTAGGCATGGCTTAACTGAATCCTCTGTTTATAGTCTCATCAGCCTGCACTTAAGAGGTTGACCAGGGCTGGGTTCTGGTTTCTAAGGCTTGACTAAGGAAAGATTCTCTTATCCACTCACATGATAGTTCTTCATAACTGTAAAACTGATAGTTTGTGCTTATTTGATTTTTGCTGAGGTTGTCTAGAGAAAACCCTCGACTTCTAGAGGCTACCTGGAGTGCCTTGCAATGTGGCTTCCCTAACATGGTCACTTACTTAATCAAGCCAGTAAGACTTTAAAGGAGGTTTAGCAATAAGATGCAATCTTATATGACACAATCTCAAAGGTGTCAACCTGTCACTTTTGCCATATTTCATCGACTAGAAGCAAGTTTCACAGTCAAGGAAAAGGGATTACAAAGGAATGAATAATAGAAGGTGGGGTCATTGAAAGTCGCGTTAGGCTGTTTACCATATGGGATGCTCCCGTAGTGCCAGGATGTGTGAGGAGGATGTCATAGATACATGGGACTGAAAAAGTTAAGTAAAAATCACATAGTCCTGTTTGAATTGAGAGTATCAGTGAAAAGCTGGGAGTGTTTATATCTCAGGACTTTTTGGTGCTCTACTGAAAAGTCCCCATAACAACGATGAATATATGGGTATCCCTGGTACCAAGACTGTGGCCTCATACATCATCTTCCACTAAAGCAAATTAGACTTCCTAGATAAATAGCATATTCTTGGGCAGGCAATCAACAAAATGAGTGTGGAACACTAAAATTCTTGCCATAGCATATAGTGAGGAAGCTATCAAAGATTAGTAAGGCTGTGTCAAAAGAATTTGGGAATCAACTTAGAAACTTGAACAAAATTCCTACTGACCTAAGACAGAATAATCTGAGCTCAACAAGGATAGAAATTGTACTAAAACCCTTCAAATATATTTTAATCTGAGAGTTTATAAAGATATTTTAAAATAAATGAATTGACAACTTTGATGAATGATAGGGAGTCAATTCATTATCTTGAAAACGTGCATAAAGTGAAAGAATGAAGCATTTGGTCTGCCGAATAGCAGACAGGTGAAAATATTTCTTTATAATTCCAGCTAATAAATGAAAAACAATGTAATGGACAAATTATCAATTTGCATCTCCCAATGGATAAATAAACCCAGGCACTAGGTATCAACAACTACATGAAAACAGAGATAGACACACAACTTCACAGCAGGTCCTGCCAGAAGGCTAAATCCTGAGTCTCACCACGTATTCAGCCACCAATATGCAAAAACAGAGGGGTTGGAGGAACATGCTGGACTATACCAGAGGCGTGCAACAAAGAAATCAGGTCACAAGACACTCTACAGAAAAAATGGTCTCCTCAACAGGTAAATTGCAAGAAAAAGACAATGATGAAAAAGAAACAAACAAAAAAAATGGGCAGTGCTAAGCTATAGTATGTAAGAATTAACATTTGAGTTATAGAATGATAAAGAATTGCAAAAATGATAATTATAAAACAAAATTCCCATACATGTCAAAATAGTGGCTGATTTTGGTGGGGGGCAGGTGGTTGTCATTGAATGACACATGGAGAGATTTTAGTAAAGTTTTATTTTTAAGCTGAGTGGTTAAGTAGAAGGTTTCTGCCATAATAATTCATTAAGCTACACGTTCATGGTGTGCTGTTTTCTGTATCTATGTTTGATTTTACTCTGTAGTGATTATGTATTTTGAAGACAATTGTTGGTGCTATGTGTGTGTAAAGACTGGCCGGGCTCGGTGGCTCAGTCTGTAATTCCAGCACTTTGGGAGGCTGAGGCGAGTGGATTGCCTGAGCCTGCGGGTTCGAGACCAGCCAGAGCAACTTGATGAGACCTCGTAATTACAATAAAATAAAATAAAAAAGTGGGCATGGTAGCACATGTCTGTAGTTCTGGTTACTCGGAAGGCTGAGGCGGAAGGATTGCCAGAGCCCAGCAGGTCGACCCTGGAGTGACCGTGAGTGTGAGTGCCACTGCACTCCAGCCTGGACTAAGGAATGAGACTCCAACACAAAAAAAAAAAAAAAAGACTAAAAAGGGGGGGTGGAGTCATTTTAGGTTTAGGAAACAAACACAGTGGAGTTTCAGATAAGGGTTCTGAGGTAAATAGTGACGGGCAAAGGGCAGTGACAACTGCATGCTGACTGAGCTATCCACATAGGTGATGATGGCAGGACATAACTCTTCAAAGTAGAAAAAAGCATCAGTATAAATGTGTGGAAGTTGCCTAGGGTTGCTAGGTAATGATGAGAGAGGTGAAGAAATGTGAGTGGAGCAAAGACAATAACAAAAATCAAAAGTAATCAAAGCATTCCTTTTTAAAAAATCTGGGGCACCAGTGGATATTCACAAGAACTATTTAAGGAAGTAGCTCCTTCACTGTATGCAATAAGTTAGTCCTTGAAAAGGTTAGAGTTTTTTTTAAAGGGATCATGTATTTCCCTTCTCAGTTGCTAGTTTTAAGGTCTCAAGAATGGATGCATATTATTTATCCATCTCAAAAAAACAGAAAAAATTAATATTCATTATCAACTAGTACATATTAGTCAACAACTCTGTGCTTGGCTCTGTAAGTGCATATTGGCAGATAATTTTGTGGGAGAGCAAATTCCCTGCTGGTGCACACATCACATAAAGAAGCAGGGCTGTAGCTGCCAGTAACAATGCAGTGCTGTATCTGTTGGTAACCGCCCGCACCCTCTGCAGCTATAGAAAAGCTGTGTGTTTGCTTTTTTTTTCATTTACTAAGCATCAGTTATACATGATACTCCAAAGAGAACTGAAAGTGTTTATATGCCAGAGAGAACAGAGGTGTTGTTTTACTGTCCAAGAGTCTGATTTTAAAAGAAACAGAAGTTGCTAAAATGAAATGTACACTACAGATGTTACCCTGCATTCAAATAGAAGTTTTTCCCAAGGTACTCAACATTCTATGTAACTAACTTCAATTTTGCTTCAAACTCTTCTAAATGAAGGAGAAACATCATTATATGATTGAGATATATTTAGGAATATGATTTTAGCAAGTGTCACAAGGAATATTGACCAACAAGCATTTTAAATATCACTCAGCAGGATTAGAATGGCAGGTCATTTTATGAAAAATAAAGTTACCACAGGCATAATCTCATTCCCACAACATATGAGTGACACAGGAATTGGAAATGGCAGAATCTGTCGTGTCATTCATTGCAACCCAGCTGCTACTCTGCCACGGGAAACAGAGCTTCAATGCCCTCTGGGCGACTGTGTGGATGACTATGGAACACAACATCCTCTAAAAGGACAAGCATTACCACAGCCCTGATCCCACTGTTGAATATTTTTAAATTATCCTATCAGAGGCCAGGCATGATGGCTTAGACTTGTAATCTCATCTCTTTGGGAGGCCAAGGTGAGAGGATCGCTTGAGTCCACAAGTTCAAAACCAGCCTGGACAACACAGCGAAACCTTGCCTCTACAAAAAATCAGAAAAATTAGACAGACATGGTGGCGTATGCCTTTAGTCCTGCCTCCTTGGAAGGCTGAGGAGGGGGGAATTGCTTGAGCCCAGGAGTCAGAGACCGTGGCAAGTCATGATCATGACTGCACTCTAGCTTGGGCAACAGAATGACACCACGTGACAGAAAAACAAAAATAAAAACAAAAACAAAAATAATTATCCCACCAGGGCGGGGACTTTATGTGGATGATCATATAATAATAGTGCTAGAATGGTCCTTAAAGGTCACCGAGTCCATACACATAGCTGCTAATAACATAATTATACCATAATAATTTATATTTTTAGTTAGATTGTGTAGCATATGTTTAATCATCCTACTGCCATCCACTAGGAAAACTGAGGTAACAGTAATTTGTTTGAAGCTATAACTCCCTTGGCATTTAATAGAAAGCTATAAAATTAATTTACTTTAAATAAGGCATTCATTCCACAGCAAGGACAGTTGTTGACATTTTTCATTTTCATTTTCTTTTGCAATAAACTACTATTTTTCTACAATTACTTGGATTGCAATTCGTGGTTGCAAGTCGGTTGTCAGAATTGTCAATTAATAATAGATACTAAATTTTCACTAGAGAAAGTGTCAAATTTACACATCATCTCATGATCATCAGAAAGAAGAGCACAGAGGAAAAATATTCCACCTAGTGAAGCCAGACTGCTGGGCCCACCCTTGCTCTGTTTCAAGAGTCCTCGGATAAATTACTTACTGGAATACTGCTGTTTCTTCACCTATAAAGCAAGGTTGATAATAACACTATGGTTTGTTATGCAAAGCATTTAAAATAGCGCCCAACAATTCTCAATGCATATCAATTATTAACTATAATTAGTATCCAGATTCTGGATTAATGAAACTTTGGTAAATCAAGGCACCTCCAAGTCAATGCACAGAGTTGAGTTTTTGTAGGAAGTGCGATTCAAAGATAGTATAAAATTACTTTATGTGAAACTGGGCCTGTTGTTGCTCCTTTCTAGTCACATCCAATCACACAGTTTCAAAGTTTTACTGCAAGTTTCTGCTTTTTTTGTTTCTTAATCTCCTGCTCTGTTTCCACCAGCCCCTTACAGTTTCCAGCAACCTGATACTCTCTTGTTCATTTCCCTTATGTCACACTCAGTGGATCTGGAGTTTGGCACCTGTACCCTCATTGCACAACTCACCAAGTAGCATTTACCAGGCTACAGTATCACAAAGAAGCCTATAAAATCATATTCTTGAGAATGAAGGAAGGACATACAGAATACCTTTAATGAAATAACCATCTCCAAATAGGTAATCAGCTCCAAATGTTTTCTCCTAGCCCTCATTGACATCAGAAAGTATGGGCACTACTGAGCCAACATGTTTCAAAGAACAACTTTACCAGACTTTACAAAAGTTTTCTATGATGCTGGAATAGTAAGAAGTAATGTATAAATTATTTTATTTTATTTCCCCTCTGGCTTCTCTGCCTGTGGGCAAAATAGATATTTCATGCTAATCATAATTGCCTACCTGACTCAAGCAAAAATATTGTATTATAACTCTGCCTCTTCTATTACATGTTTTCCTAAAACATTTTCCCCTGGAATAGACATGACTTTATAAATGACCTTTAGTTTCATCATACTTCTCTGACTCAAATTTATAGGCAAAGTGCATAAGGCATTGAGCAATTAATTAAAGGGCATGTTAATCATTTAATCTGCATTGCAGGAAAAAATTCTACTTTTAGGATCAATTAGTAATTAATATGAAAGGCATATGAATCCTGGATAAGGATAAAATAAGCAACATCCACGGTCCTATCCCACCCCCAACTCTCATTGAGGAATTAAGTTAAACGAAACCACCAAGACTCAATAGATAAATTAATTTTTAAAGGTGCGACAGGAAGATTTCGAGAGTTTTATATTACTGGTTCATTTAATACTGGGAAATCAACAGAATAATAAGCTGTTTTATAGTACTTATCTTTGTGTAAGTACAAGGGACGGACCCCTCCCCACAACAGAAGTATCTTATGGAGGGCAGGCCTCTAATAGTACAGGCTTCTCTTGTTAAGTAAATGTTCTAAGAAACCATCAGCATCAGTGTACCAGCTAGTGTTGTTTTGAGAGGCTGCATTCGACTTCAGTGAATTTTTTTTCTGGAGACTCTTTCAACATGTTGCCCATTTCATGACTTATGAGCACACCTGCCCACAGCGTGCTTTAGTGTTAAATTTTTGCCAAAAACAGTATGGCCCCTATGCTCCACCCCCTGTTTACCTGATCTCATGCCAAGCAACTTTTATTTTGTTTTCCTGGATGGGAAAAAGTTCTCAAAGGGAAAAGTGTTCCTGATGTGAGAGAAGTGAAACAAAAAATGGCACAGGCATTAAGAGGCATCAAAACTGATGAGTTCAAAAACTGTTTTGAACAGTGGAAAAAGTGTCTCCATAGGGGTATTGCAGCCAACATAGAGTACTTTGAAGGTGACTGAAGTTCAAATATGAAAGAATAAATACACAATTTTTTATACATAAATTCCACTTTTTGAGTCCCCCTTGTGTGTTTATATATTTGTATATCCTATTAAACTATAAGCATTTGCCAAATAAAATCGTCTACCTTTTATTTAGTTAATTAGACAAAAATTCATTCAAAAAATAATAAGGTAACTTTCAACAATACATGTAATAAAAGGATAAAAATAAGAAAGTGAAGAAATTGGCTTGACCTTAGGTAAAGTAAGTTAAAGTCAAAAGAAAGAATAGTATGCAAAACATGAATCTCAGATGGCTTCATCAAATCTAAGGGTAAAATTTAGAATTTCTACATGAATGGATAAGCTTCAGGCAATTATCTATAAATATCATTTTCCTCAGCTAAGCTTTTTAAATGATTGACACACAATAATTGCACATATTTATAGGGTAAAATGTGATATTCCCATATATGTATAAATTGTATAATGTTCAAACAAGGGTAATTAACATATCTCTCACCCTAAACATTTATCATTTCTTTGTGATGAGAACATTAAAAAAACCTCTCTTCTAGCTACTTTGAAATATACAATACAATATTGTTAATTCTTGTCATTCTAGTCTACTATGTAATGGAACACCAGAATTTATTCCTCTTAACTGTAGCTTTGTGCCTGTTGACCAATCTCTCATCATGGCCCTCCCAACTATCCTTCCCATCCTATGGTAACCACTATTCTCTCTACTTCTATAAGAACAACTTTTTAGATTCCATATATGAGTGAGATTGTGCAGTATTTGTCTTTATGTGCTGGACTTACTTCACTTAACACAGTGTCCTCCAGATTCATCCATGGTGGCTGCAAATGACAAGTTTCATTCTTTGTTATGGATGAGTAGTATTCCACTGTGTGTGTGTGTGTGTGTGTGTGTGTGTGTGTGTGTACATATATATATTTTCATTATCTAGACAACCATTTATGGATAGTTAGGTTGTTTCTATATCTTGGGTACTATGAATAGTGCTGCAGATATCTCTTTAATATACTGATTTTATTTCCTTTGGACCTATCTAGTAGTTCTTACATGAATGGATTGCTAGATCATATGTTAAGTTCTATTTTTAATTTTTTGAGGAAACTCCATATTGTTTTCCATAATGGCTATACTAATTTATACTCCCACCAGAAGTGTGTAAGTGTTCCCTTTTCTCTATACCTTAGCCACTCTGACTGAAGTGAGGTAATATTTCTCAGTTTTGATTTGCATTTCCCTGATGATTAGTGATGTTGAGCATTTTTTCATATGGTTGTTGATTATCTATGTGTCTTCTTTTGGGAAATATCCTTTCAGGTCCTTTTCCAATTTTTAGTAAAGTTATTTGTTTTTTGTTGTTGAATTGTTTGAGTTCTTTATGTATTTTGGATAGTAACACCTTATCAAAACTATTATTTGGAAATATATACTCTCATTCTGTAGGTTTGTCTCTTTGCTGTGTTGATTGTTACATTTGCTGTGCAAAAGATTTTTAGTTAGATATAATCCCATTTATCCATGTTTTCAGCCCATGCTTTTGGGTCTATTTTGTTGCCAAAACTATTTTTTTAATCCAAAAAATACTTGCCTAGACTAATGTCTTGAAGCTTTTCCTTTATGCTTTTTTCTATTAATAATAGTTTTGTATTTTTAGGTCTTACATTTAAATCTTCCTTCAGGTCTATTAATATTCACTTTATTTATTGAGATTCTCTAATGTTGGATACACATATACTTACAATTCTCCTATATGCCCATCAGCTAATCAGTGGATAAAGAAAATGTCACACACACACACACAGACATACACACACACACACACACACACACACACACACACACACACCACACACACCATGGAATAGTATTCGGCTATGAAAACGAATGAAATAATGTGTTTTGCAGCAACTTGGATGGAATTAGAGATGATTATCCTAAGCGAAGTAACTCAGAAATGAAAACTCAAATATCACATGTTCTCATTTATAAGTAGGAGCTGGGCTATGGGTTTGCAAAGGCACATAAAATGGTATAATGGGCATTGGAGACTCAGAGTGACAAAGGTGGGAGGTGGGTGAAGGTTGAAAAATTACCTACTAGGTACAAGTTGTGCAAGTCAGGTAAGAAGTTCACTTAAAACCCAGATTTTTTCACCACTATACAATTCACCATGTAACCCAAAACCACTCATACCCTTAAAGCTATCGAAATAAATAGAAATTGCCATAGCCACTCCAACCACCCTGATCAGTCAAGCTGCCATCAACATCAAGGCAAAAAGATTAGGAGTCTTTGAAGACTCAGACAATAATTAGCATTTTAAATCAAAATTTTGTGATTAAAATGTGTACCTTGTTTTTAGAAATACATATTGCTATTGCATACTTAACAGATTACAGTATAGTATAAATATAACTTTATACGCACTAGGAAACAAAAACAATTGTGTGATTTGCTTTATGGTGACATTCATTTTATTGTGGCAGTCTGGAACCAAACACACATATCTTTGAGAGATGTTTGTACTTGTAGATTAAATGTTACTTTGTTGCAGCTGTAGATTTTTACAAAGACTAACAAATCGGAGGATGGAAACTCACCCCCCAGAGCAGTCCTCCACTAGTTTCACAGGGAGAAAATCTACCTCAAGTGTTTGAAAGACCATGAATTTCAAAATCATTTTATAGAAGACAAGCACTATAGCTCATTCACAATGTGGCCTTGAGTTTAAAACGTTCAGGTAGTTTTTAAAAAAAACAATGTGGAGATAATAAAGCATGCAAAGTATGAAAACCTAGGCTGCCACAATGTCCAAAGTTACTCCTATGATAAATTTGTTCCAATTTTTTTTGCTACCCAGATGCAAAGACCAATCTAAGGTTATATTGCAAAAGGTCAACAAGAACAATATTTGCAGCAATAACCTCAAAGGAGGGGAGTGGGCTTAGAATATATTACATAGGACTCTCTAAGTAATTGCAATATCTTGGGTTTATGGAGTAAAATGTGGACTTCCAGCCGGGCTCGGTGGCTCAGCCTGTAATCCCACGCCTTTGGGAGGCTGAGGTGAGTGGATTGCCTGAGCCCGCGGGTTTGAGACCCGCCTGGGCAACTTGGCGAGACCTCATCTCTACAATAAATCAAAAAAAAAATCAGCCGGGTGTGGTAGCGCATGCCTGTAATTCCAGCTACTTGGAAGGCTGAGGTGGAAGGATTGCCGGAGCCCAGCAGGTCAAGGCTGCAGTGACCGGGAGCGGCCACTGCACTCCAATCTGGGCGACAGATTGAGAATCCAACTCAAAAAAAAAAAAAAAAGAATGTGGACTTCCATAGGTTTTGAGCAGAGGTAGGAAACACTCCACTTAAACAGATCACCATGACTGCTTGTTGTGAACAGATGTTATGGTACAAGGAAAGAAGCAAGGAGATGAGTTAGAAGGTCATTGCAATAATACTGGCAAGGGATGACAGAGGCTCAGACAAGAGTGAAAAATAGTGGGATTCTGGGTGTATACTACAAATAGAGCTAGCAGGATTGCCCGACTCTTCGTTATAGGGGTATAAGAGAAAAGAAATTAAAGCTGTTTTGGTCTGAGAAAATGGAGGAATCAGAAGTTATGGAAATTTTGAAAATGGACAGAAGATCAAGAATAAAGACAATGTAATATATATATATATATACATGTAATATATATATATATATATATGCCATAGAATACTATGCAGCCATAAAAAGTAATAAAATTATGTCCTTTGCAGCAACATAGATGTAGCTGGAGGACATTATTCTAGGTAAATTTACACAGAAATAGAAAATTGAATACCACAGATTTTCACTTATAAGTTGGAGCTAAACACTGGGTATACACAGGCATAAGGATGGGAACAACAGCCACTGGGGAGTCCTAAAGTTGGGAGAGAGGAATGAGAGAAAGGGTTGGGAAACCATCCATTGAGTAACATGCTCATCACTTGGGTGATGGGCTCAATAGAAGTCCAAACCTCACTACCACGCAATATACCCATGTATCAATCCTGCACAAGTACCTCTTGAATCTGAAATAATTTTTTTTATAAAAACAAATTCAGTTTGGGGCATATTAACTACATGGATACTAATTCTTATATATGAACATTCATCCTTAAGGATGTAAATTTCAGTGCAAAGATTACAATTTGTTCTTTTTGTTTCTGCATCATTCTCTTGTTGCCTTCATCTCCAGTAGTCAAAGAAACAATCATATTAACATAACATAGTCTTCTTACACTTTTCAAAATGCATAAACAAGCATTTACAACTCTACTATGAATTTGTATTAGTGGAACATTTTCCTAGATTCTGTAAGACATAATATGTAATTAAATGGACTAATATGTCATTGTTTCAGGTACTCAGCAATATTCCTTAATTAGAATAACTAAATCAAATTTTTTGCCTATGTTTATTTTTTAACCAAGTTTACAAAATAATAGTAATTTTAATGGTAATTAATAGATTCTAAAAATGCAACATCCTTTAACATTATGAATTAATAAACTGATAAACTTTGAATCCACTTAAAGGCTTTCTCAAAAACATATTAGCAGTATTTAAGTATTATAATTGAATTGTCAATGCATTATATGTGTTGTTATGCCATTTTTATTTTTAGAAACTATAACATTAAACAATACACATTTTTCAAAAAATAAATATATCGTGTTGTGATTCAAACTTTTCCAAAATAATCATCAGCCACTAGAAATAATAATTGAAGTAAATAATAATCTAAGGATGCCAGTTAATAAAATAAATACCAAGCTCAAAAGCATAGATAGCATAAGCTTGCCCATTTGTACCAAATGTATCCAGTTAATCTTTTTAAACATTTCCAGCATCTAGGGAGGTTTTGCATAGAGACAGGCAAGCAATATTTTGTTTTTCTGCCACTAGAAATGAAAGTCCTCAGTGCCTATGTTTGAAAGAAATGTGATTTTGAGATATGTCACATGAAATTCACTTCAACCAATACCACTAGGAAAATGTTAAGCCATTGCAGAACATAAGGCTCAGTAAAGAGAGTTATGCAAATGAAAACACAAAAATGATATGCATGTTTTGGTGCCTCCAATACAGGTTTTAATACATATAGAGCAAAATAATGTTAGAAGGTAAAAAGCTCAATGAAAAATCAGTTATAAAGATAGGTGGTTTTTCAGCTTCTAGAAAAAAATGAAAAAAACTGGGATTAGATTTATTTTCCGGTCTGAAACAACCAAAAATAAATCAGAAAAATATATAAACAACCACAACAACAGTTTTCAGACTGAAAGACAGGAATGAAACTAATGAAGCAAAACATAAATGTATCCCAGTTTATTACTTGACTGGTTTCTAGGGAATGGAATTGGCAAGGTGTTTGCATGCAAGAAATGATGAACTTTCTGAATTTAACGACTAACTAAGAGTCCAGGGAGACTAAAGCAGCTGGAACTTATCTGTTAAAGAAGAGAGGGCTGTTCTAAGAAAGACCACCAGAGATCTGCAGAGAGATCTCCTCAAGTATTCAGCATAATACTTTTAGCAGATGAATGTGAGGAATCATCTAAGGTCAGTAACCACTTGCAAGGATTAAAGGGAACAATGCCTAGTACCAAAATGGGACTGGAAAGAGAGCTTGTTTCCATGGGTCAATTTGGAAAAGCTAAAAGTTAACAAGTACTGGATATAGTATCCAGGGAAGTTGTGGCTCAGTAGTGGAGAATAATTTGACCTTGAACGAGCATTGCTCTGAAATTGCCTAACATATTAAAGCAAGACCAGACAAAATCAAACTGTCCTTAAATAGCTCACTTCTAGCCCAGAAAAAAACTCAAGGATATTTATAGCAACACAAAATGTTGAATTTATAATCTTGCATCCAATCAAAAATTAACAACTGTTCAAAGAAACAAGAAATTCTGATAACTTATGAGCGTGATTAAGCAATAAAACTGACCTAAAACTAATATGGATATACAATCAATGGACCAGAATATAAAAGCAGCCATCATATTGTAGCCCATATGTTAAAAGATTTAGAGATAAGCAGAAGATTTCTTAAAAACCCAAATAACTTCTAGACATGAAAGCTAAAATATCTGGGATTAAAAACATATACTAGATGTGATGAACAACAGACTAAATACTGCAGAGCCAAACAATAATAAACTTGAAGACATAGCAACAGAAGCTATCTGATATGAAATACAACAAGAAAAAAAATAAAAATTAAATGAAGAGTATCTGTGTACTGTGGGACAACTTTAAGAGTTGAAATGGTCATATAATTTAAGTACCCAAAGTGGACAGAAAAATATTTAAAGATATTATGACTGAAAATTTTCTTTATCCTTGAAAACTGTAAACCCAAAGATGTGGGTTATTGCTCAGCATGCACCAGAAACAAGAAAACAACACCAAGGTACAACATAATCTAATTGTTCAAATCAGTGATAAAGAGAAAAATCTCAAAAGCTATCAGAGAATAAAGACATGTTGAGACAGAACAATGAGGACAACAGCACATTTCCCATCAGAAGCAATGCAAGTGCAAAGACAGTGAAGCAAGACTTTTAAAGTATTGAAAAACACAAAACTGTAAATCTAGAATTCTATTAAAAGTGAAATCAGTCTTAAAATTGCAGGTAAAATAAAGCCATTTCAGACACACAAAAGCTGAAAATATTCATCAGCAACAGATCTTTACTACAAGAAATATAAAGGATGACTTTTATGGAAAAGAAAAATGGTACCAGAGAAAAGTACAGATCCACAAAAAGGACTGAGGGACACTGGAAATGATAACCATATGGGAAAATATATAAGGTATTTGTTATTTAAATTTCTTTGAAAGACAATCAAATGGGACTTCTGGCAAGTTGGTGATGGGAGAGGTGGGACTGTGAGAGTCTCTGCCAAAGCGAGTGTCCATAAAGAGTCTTGCTTTCCCCCCGCCAGTCATGCTGATCCAAGGGCTGGAGGCCCTCGGTCCCACGCACCACTCAGCTGCTGCGGCTGCCACTGCAGTCACTGCTGCCACCCCACACCAGGTGGCCTTCAGCCCCTGACCCTGTGGAGCTCCAGGCTCCCTCCCTGGCTGCACTGCCCCACCCTGAGCTACCACCACTGACGCCGCCATGCTTGAGGAGGCCCTCGGCTCCCAGCCCCATGAGCTTGGGGCTCCCTTACCAGCTGCACCACACCCCACCCACCCTGAGCTGCCACTGCCTCCCTTGCCAGCTGCACCCATGCCAACCTCTAGCACCCAGCTATCTTGAACTCCACCTCCCCCGGCTCAGCCTCTGGCTGCAGCAGGACCAGAGATCAGCTGGAGCCCCAAGACCAGGCAGAGACCTGCATTGCCCTACCCAGCTCTGCCCAGGCTCCAATTTGGGACCTAAGATAATTACATCAAACTGGGAGAGACAGGAGCCCTTCCCCAATGCTAGATCAGACACTGACAGGTCAGATCTGAGTGGCAGACTGGACAGGGAGCAAGCTGAATGAGTCCAGATCTGATCTACCCTCCTTTCACAGCAGGCCTGAGGCATCTGACCCTAGCTCTGAACAACCCTACCAGCCTGCGATGAGAGCTATAGATCAGAGCTGAAAGGACATTGGACTTACAGGAAGGATCTCAGAGCATGCATGGTTCCTTGTTTTTATCTTTTTTATTTTTGTTTGTTTTACTCATTTTTCCCTCTTTTCTCTCTCTTCTTATTGTTATTTGTAATGTTTTCATGCCTGCATTGTTTCTGTTATTTTACTGATTTTTTTTTTCTTTAACTCCCTGCTTGTATAGGGTAATAATATATTAATAGGGAAGTTGGTTGGCTTGTGTGTTTGTAAGATTGTCTGTATGTTTTAGTTTTTTTACTCTTTTTTGTCTTTGTGTCTCTTTTCATTTGTTAGTTGGTACGTTTGTCTGTTTTCCCTTTTATTCTTCTCTCTCTTCACCTTCCTCTTCCCTTTCTCTCCTTCCCTGTTCCATTCTTTTCCTTTCTTTTACCTCATTTTGCTTTCAGGGAGAAAACATATAGCCCCACTGCATGGACAGATTGCAAGGCAATGGGAAGTGAGTTCCAGGATCTGTTGGTAGATACTGGAATCTGCAGATAGATTTTGAATCACAGGTCCCTCCTCAATTAAATCTCAAAACTGCAAAAAAGTACAGCCCCCAACCCACAGTCCAGCTTCAGAATTGAACAAAGCTAGGGGATTCACATAAGGAAGACTAGGAGATTGAGCAAACAGAAGTAAAAGCAACTCTGCCATCCCTGAACAACAGAATTAAAGAAGAGGGGGCCAAAAAAAGAAAAAAGTAAGGAGGAAAATCTACACAAATGAAGAAAAACAAAAAGAAGAATATGGGTCTCACACAGACCCCTGGGAGGTCAGACACTGATAAAACAGACTTTGGAATGCAAACAATGAAGAGCTCCC
The DNA here is from genome assembly GCA_963574415.1 of Tarsius wallacei. Lineage (NCBI taxonomy): Eukaryota > Metazoa > Chordata > Mammalia > Primates > Tarsiidae > Tarsius > Tarsius wallacei. Next base: position 961 of record CAUYQG010033719.1, on the reverse strand, counting down.
TGAATGACTGGTCACTTACTACAAACCCAGACATCAAGACATTATTAGAGAGAATAAAAAGAATTGAGGAGACACAAGGGGGAAATGGGAAGGAGTTAATAACTGAGATAACAGCAGTAAATAAAACTATGATTGAAACACATAACAAACTAATAAGTATGAAAAGCAGAATTAACCAAGTAGAAGAAAGAATCTCAGAGCTTGAAGAACAAAATATAGAACTAAACCAAATTGTCAAAAACAGAAAAGAAGCTTAAAAAGACAGAACAAAACCTTCAAGAGATAATTTCAAGAGACTGAACCTAAGAGTAATTGAACTTCCTGAGGCAGAAAGAGAGACAGAGACCACTCTGGAGCAAACATTCCATGAAATTATTCAAGAAAACTTCCCTCATCAGTGATGCAAAAATTCAAACACAAGAGATTCAGGGAACTCCTGCAAGACAACAAATGAGAAGATTAACTTACAGACATAAAATTTGCCTAAACAAAGTGGGTATAAAAGAAAAAAATCTTAAAGGCGGCAAGAGAAAAAGGTCAGACTACTTACCAGGGAAGACCAATTAGAAGAGCAGCAGATTTAGCTACAGAAACATTTCAGGCTAGGAGAGCTTGGAGTCCAGTCTTCAAAGGTCTCAAAGATAAACAATTTCAACCAAGAATAACCTACCCAGCCAAACTAAGCCTCATCAGTGAGGGAGAATTAAAATCTTTCCCAGACATCAAATCCCTAAGAACTTGCCCTGCCTCTAGACCACCTCTACAAGAAACACTTAAAGTATTAAACACAGAAGAAAAGGAAAAAAGAACAAAAATGTTCTTCACAAGACTACAGGAAAAACATTGAAAAACACACATGAATCAACTCCCAAATCAAAAGAAAGACGATAAACAAATGGGAACAACAACTCTATAAGAACCTCATGACAGGGATAAACTCTCACATTTCAATAATTAGACT
>CAUYQG010033708.1:0-17287 GCA_963574415.1 Tarsius wallacei | reverse complement strand
CACCATTATCAATTAATATAGCACCTCTGGCATAAAGCATCCCAGTCTCTCACTATACTTTCTCATTTTTATACACCCTCCAGAACTAACACGCCACTAGGACCTCCATTGACCCTACCATGGCTTAACTACCTAATACTCACTCTCACAATATAGTTTGGCTTAGATAGTCCACTATTACAATCACTTCATTGGTTTCAGCGTTACTCCTTTACTATGTCTATATCCCTATTTATTTTCTGGCAAATCTCAATCCTGGCTAAATCAATTTTTGCCTCTGCTCTTGAATGTAGCTGAAGAAAAACACATATATGACGGCCAATTACACTTAAAATTTATGAAAACTGAGTTCAGGTTCAATAATCATAGAGCAATAAATATCTGTAGGATGGGGAGAGGGAGTTGGGATTTGGGGGATGGTGGTAGCTCCAGCACAGATTTAAATAAGGTAATCCTACAAAGCCTCATTGCAAAGATTACATCTGAGAAAAACTCTGGAGGTGATATGGCCCATATGGACACCCAGGGATAGAGTAAAGAAAAAGGTCAGAGCCAACCCAAGACAAAAAGTCAGGGTATGCTTTGGCAAGTTCAAATTACACAAGAAAATTAGTGAGGCTGGAGCTGAGTGTGCAAGAGAAGACTTGATGGGAAATACGAGGAGAAATGATCATCAAGGTGACTGGGAGCCAGACTCCAGAAAGACCTGTAAGCAATTATAAGAGTTTTAGATTTAATTCCTATGAGAAGAGAAGCTATTATGGAGTTGAAGACAGAAGACTGGCACAATCTGAATTTACATTTTATACTGATCACTCTGGCTGTTATGTTGGAATAGAACTTGGGTAAACAAGGGAAGGAGTAGGGTGATAAAGTCTAAAATCATTGCAAGACTTAAGGTGAAAGACTTCAATGAATTAAACAAGGGTGGGAGAGATGGGCCAACACTTCTACACCACAATAAATACAGTCCTACTTATCTCATCTTGTTGAGCCAAGGAATTTGCTCTAGAAATTACCCCTTCTGCATCCCTCTCTCTTTTCAAGTTTATTTTGATCAGTATATAAACGAGTTGTAATATCCTCTTCTTGATCAAATAACTCTACCAATAAAAATAAAGCAAAAGACTTCTTACCAGAGATTGTCCCCAGTTCTCTACTTCTTTTTATATAAAAACTCCTATATCTCTATTTCATTCTTGTGGCTCTTGCACACTAACAACTCTAACTTTTTTTCATTACTTTCTGAGGAAACTACTTCTCCCACAGACATTATCTTTGGAACTTCTGTGTTGCCAATCCCAGTGGGCAACTTCTCAGCAGCATTTCTCACTGTTGTTCCCTGCTGATTTTCATCCTCAATTTTTTTTTCAAAATCTTAAGTATATGGTTTTAAAGTTTAATATTTTCAATAAGATTTTTAACAAAAAGTAGCAATCTTCTGCTACTTTTGCAAGTGATGGCCACTTTCAATTATTTTTGATGTTTCTTCTACTATTTGCCACCATATTTCTAAATACCATGCTATTTTTCTATTTCTTGATTATCCATGCTGCATACGCACAGAAGCCCAATTCTCTCTATACAATCTTTTCAATATAATTATACATTTTGATTAATTAATATTTACTGACATGAGTCTGGTATTTTAAAATTAATCACACTTGAATCACTGCATTTTTCTCTGGTGGCTTTTATATTGTCTGCTTGATTGATCAGTTTTTTATATATTTATTACTAATTCATTCTAAAATTTTTGCCAGATTATTAAATCTCTTCTCAATATAATTAAAACATATTGTGAAAATTTGCCATTTCTAGCTTTTTTTTCTGAATACTTCCTTCCAAAAATCCTTTTTGCTCAAATCTGGATAGATGCTTTCACTCAAGTCGTTCTACTTTCTTTGTTAAACACTAAATACCATACGCCTAAGCATAAATACTAGATTATACAAATTCTAGGAGAATATCCACTTACTGGCTCATAGCTTGATGGGATTCTAGGATCCAATTCATATGTAAGAAATTCTAGGTTGAAAATCTCAGTCCTGTTTCCTAAAGCCTGTACCAATGACCTCTTGAAAATTCCGATGTTTTTCTGATTCTGGATTTCCTATTTTTGTAAATTTAACATAATCAATTTTTCCTCAATGTCTTGAAATACCATGATTGCCTAATGTGTGTTTTTTTGTGTGTGTCTGTTTAACCACTATGCAGTGCTTTCTCAATCTAGAATCTAATTTCCCTTACTCCACTCCCCATTTTCTGCATCAGCCACCCATATCCCCACAGTTGCCTATTGTGGTACAAAAAAGTTCTGTGGTGCAAAACAGCCTGCTTCTGCTCTTCTTCTCTTGTGTGGATTGTAGGTCTTTCCTGTACATTAGCTCTCTCCTTCCGGTATGCTAGGTTGTCTTTCATCTCTCTGCTTTCTAGCACCTAAAATGTGCTGCTCTTGTTCCTCTGCCATTGTTTTATCCTTGGAATTTTATGTCTAATTTAATGTCTCTACTTCTATTAAGAAAGAGCTTATGGAAAACAAGCAATAAATGTAAAGAGCAAAATCTTTCCCCTATGTCTAGCCTATATGGGCACTGTTTTCTTAGGACATTGGTAACACTGGGATCCCAGGGCATAATTTACTGACTGATTTCCTCCTCCCATATTGGCCACTCTCTGTGTCCTTTGTTGAATTTCCCTGCTATATGTGTTTCTTTTTCTCTTTATACTCCTCTATAATGACTGCATTGCATTCTGTGAATTTAAACATCAGCTAAATAACAATGACGATAAAATCTACATCTCTACCCCTAATCTTACCCCAGAGACTCACACTAATATATTCCAAACCTCCACTTGGATTTTTCAAAGGCTTTTCAGTCCTAATATGTTACTAATTGATCTTTTGTTTATTTCTCCATCCAAATCTGAGCCTCCTAAAATGGCAACTCATCCCCGGCCCCCAGTTGCTCAGGACATAAAGGTAGGCATCTGACTCCTCATTTTCTTGGGTGCTTCATAGCAAATTCTACTAGCTCTAACTTCAAGGTATGTGTCAAGTGTATACAACAAATCTGAGCACTTTTTACCACTTCAATGACTCCCACATGAACTTTTAATTCCCCTTGACTGGATTCCTGTATCAGTAGTATAATAAGTCTCACTGTTCTTTTATTATTTACCCAGGATCTTTTCTCTACAGAGAAATCAGAGTGATCTTCAAAATACTTAAGTCAGGTCATATCACTTCCTTGCTCAAAACCCTCCAACATTTTTAATTGCACTTTGACAAAATTCAGCTTTTACTATAAACTGCAAGAGTATCTCCTTTCTCAAATAAACCAAGATCTTTCTCAACTCAGGGCCTTTGCACTTGCTAGAGTACATTTTTCCCACATATTCTCATGTTTCAGTCACTCATATTTTTTTAGGCCTCTCTTCAATTGTGATCTCTTTTAAAAAGTCTTGCCAGGTCAAAGTAGCTGAAATGGCAGCCATTGACATTCAATGTCATTTTGAGCACTTTTTTTTTTTTAAAGAGCACTTGCCACCACTTAATGCTATACCATATATTTTGTTTATTTGCTATTGCCTGTCTCCCTCGCTGCAACATAAACTGTGTGAAGTCAGGGGAGGTATCTTTTTCATGCTAATATACTCAGTTCTGGAACTGTGCCTGGTACATGATGTGATTCAATAAACATTCACTTAATAAATGACTATTGAATGACCCCAAAACCAGGCACTATTCCAAGTGGTGAGTTGAAAATACTGAACAAGACAGATGAGATCCCCTCTCTCTTGATTGTTATATTCTACTGGTCAGTCATTCTTGGTAGCACATAAATGTTTATAAATTTATTTTTTTATGTGAACCTATCTCTTTAAAATAATGTTCTTGAACTCAACTGTGTTATAGTCATCTTGCTGTCATGTATATAAACTAGTACTTGGAATATAAAGTCTTGTTAAAACGTTTTCTGTTATCCTATATATTTCAATTTGTTTGGTTTTATTTATAATGGATTATCTAGCTTATCACAAATTTTGCAAAGGTACTCTAAAATTCTTAGTAAGCAACTACTATTCCATAAGTCAGTTAAGATTTTAGTGGCAAATGGCTAATATCCCTATTTACAACTAGGAAACCACAAGAGAATGTTGAAGTAACTTTCCCAAGGTTATCCAATGAATCATTGCCAGAGCTAGAATTAAATCCCATAACTCATTCTTGTTTAGGAAGCACTTTTATTCCTGGTTCTAAGATACACTGGGAGAACAGTGTGTATCACCATCATTTTTCACTGGAGAGCTTAGAATAGACAAGGCCTAAATCAACTTCATAATAGAGGTCTTTATTTCATTTTGGAGTTTCAGTGAAATATGGCTAAGGATCATTAAATATTACAGATGGGTTTAAGCTGAGATTAGCTTATTGATCATTAATCAGCTAGTGAATTCTTAAATAATTAATTCCACATATTGGAAAAAATGTTGCTAAATTGTTCAAAGTTTATGGTACCTGCTATTAAAGATGTCTTTAATCAACTGTACAAATTAAAAAAAAATTTGTCAGCATCAGCATAATTGTATTACCTTGGTTCATTTACACAAAGTCAAAATACTCTTCTCTTATCAATCTGCAATTATTTTTCTCAAAGTGAAATGAGATATTGGTGGTATGAAGCAATGAACATAATTAATATTGTTGTAATAATGTTGTAGCTACCTAAATTGAATTTTGGCTCATTAAAATCAGTTAGTACTACCTTATTTTGAAATACTGTTTGTTTGTAAACGTATTATATGTTTCTCTTTTTTCCTACATCTTGATAATTATGCCTTATAAACAATACAATCGACTTCCTTACAAGTCTGCATGATTCTTCTCTTTTTCCTCTTACAGTGGTAAGAATTATCTTTCCCACAATATAAATCTTATATCTTTCTGCTTAAAAGAAAAATCTAGTTGATTTTCATTTTATTTCCAGTAAAATCCAAACTACTTGTCATGGCCTATAATGCTCTATGTGATTTGGTGCCTTCAACTCATCATAAATCCATCACCCACACTATTTGTCTTATTCATTACGTTCTAGGCTTGCTGACATTCTTTGTGATTATAAAGACCTGAAGCCTTAGACTATTGAACTAGTTTTCTTTCCTGTATCTGTAATACTTTTGCTTGTCTTTGTTTTGTTCTCTTTTCTGATTAAGGTCTCATCAGTGATGACATACTAATAGCATTCTACCTAGAGTAGTAATTTTTTTCTTTTTTTTCTATTATCCAATTTTTGTTATAGGTAGGCCTTGTGATATTCTAATTCTTATTTTCATACATATGTTCCTTCACTAACTTCCTTAGAACTCACCAAAACATGTACTCTATAAGAACAATGACTTAAATCTCTCTGCTTTACCTCCAGAGCTTAGGAAAATAATAAACTATATACTAGGTGCTTATTAAAGATTTTGTTTGGATGAATGAAAACTTTTTTCTCCAGTGCTGCTATGCTTAAAAGATTGGTAAGAAAATGGACTCCAAGTTGATTACTTCCTCTTAATATTATATGAATACAACTTCAGTGCTTCATACTGAATTCATTATATTTTTACTCTAAATTTAAAAAGAGATTGTTTATACAAATTATCCTGAGGGCTTGTGTAATTTTATAATTCAATATGCACAAGTCAGTATGCAACCAGCGACAGAATTTAATATGTGTCTTAAGTTCTCTTCTAATTTGATTTAAATTATATTGTAGCAATCAGTATACTTTGAAGTATGTAAATGCAGACTTATCCTAGTATCAACAGAGATATTTAATTTTTGACTATTTTAATTTTTGACTGTTTTAAGAATGAGGAATAATTAGAATATTCACTAATCCCTATCTGTCTTCAAATTCTAAATATCCCTCAGAAAGTATTGCTCCAAATTTAATGTAATATTTGTGGCTGGGTACCTATGATATTTCAGCCTTATATAGGCCAGGCTCCTTTCTCTGAAATACAAGACTTTTATAATTCCTTACCAATTCTGATTCCACTACAATAAAGAGTGAGGACCATTATCATGAGAAGCAGAAAGTAGATATTTGCATTTAAGCATGACAGTTTTGCCAAAACATTATTTAAAAATTCTAAATTTATTCAATAAAATAAAACAAATATTTCTGTAAAAATCCAGAAATTATTTATTTAAAAATTAAAACAATGCTTAAGATTTTTATTATGCTACATATTATTTAGGGGAAATAATGTCATTAATTTATTTTATACTAATCACAGAATAGACTGCATAAATTAATTTATTCAAGTTTAACAGAAATTATCTCCAAAGGCCTTCTCTCTTAGAAAAATTAGAAAATTTATCAACAGTAGATTACTCATTATAAAAATTCACAGGAAGCTTAATGCAGCATCAAATATGATGTATTATCTTAAATTGGTATTCATAGAACTAAAGCAAACTAACCCTCTTTCAGGGGCAGTTGCTTGTATTTTGTCCATTTTTTATGGGGCTCATGATGGAGCAGTTCTACTCAGTCGCTCGTGGACCAGCGACATCAGCATTACCTGGGAAATTGTTAGAAATGTGTATTCTCAGGCCCCATACCAGACTTACTAAATAAGAAATTTTGGGCCGGGCTCGGTGGCTTAGCCTGTAATCCCAGCACTTGGGGAGGCTGAGGTGAGTGGATTGCCTGAGCCCGCGGGTTCAAGACCCGCCTGGGCAAGTTGGCGAGCCCTCATCTCTACAATAAATCAAAAAACTAGCCGGACGTGGTAGCACAGGCCTGTAGTTCTTGGAAGACTGAGGCAGAAGGATCGCCATAGCCCAGCAGGTCGAGGCTGCAGCGGCCAGAAGCGGCCACTACACTCCAGTCTGGGTGACAGAGTGAGACTCCAACTCAAAAAAAAAGAAAGAAATTTCTGGTGCAAGCCACAGCAATCTAAATGTCAAGTTATTTAAAAGGATGATTCTGATGCACATTGAGGTTTGGGTTCTGTAGTCATACATAGATCAATTCAGGACAATTTGTCAAAATGGTTTTCAGACTTATGAAATGCTAACCTATTCTATCTTGGGAAGAATGTGATAATTGATCAGACTAGATTATACTCATTGAAGAAAGATTTCACATATTCTCTTCAATTTCTGTTTGCTGAAATAATATTTTCATGATTTTTAATTTAATCAGGCTTGTATCCTAAAGTACTTTCTGTGTCTTGGTGCTATAAACTTTCTGCCTACATATTCAAAATGTTGTTGTGTTTGCAACCATGCTGAATCAACATACATTCAGTGAGTAAGTATTGTGTAGTCTAGAAAAATTAACAAGTATATATGTTTGCCTCACCTCTTATACCTTTAAAATTAAAAATGTTGACTGTCATATAAAATTACATATAGTAAGTTTATTGTACAAGAACACAACACATTCAAATGCCATCGCTGCAATTTAGGCTAATATATACTTTTAAAAAGAAAACAAATTTCCACAAAACTCATTTGTTGTCTTGATAGAGGGTTTTCTGACTTATGTACCCATTTTGAGTCCTCATGCTTGTCACTTCAAAAGTAATAAAAAGTAAACATGGACTTGCAAGCATAATTGTGAGGGTTCTGACATAAGTGAACTCCATAATGGCTTCTTTAATTGGTGCACTTAAACCCTATTAATCTTAACGTGCCAGCCTTCTAAAAAAGACACATTATATTTTATAGTTTATTCCATGAACAAAAGCGCATGCACACACACACGCAAAGTATTAAGCAGAATGTTCTATTTATCATAAAAATAGGACCGGGATGGTAGCTTAATTAGTTTGTTTGTAAATCAAATAAAAATGATAACTTCGTTACAAGCAGGGGATTTTATTTTAAAACTAATGATTTCCATTAAACAAAAGTAACCTTTATAATATGGGAAAAGCTAGCATACATTTTAAAATAAGACACAAAATTATCTACAGTTGATATTAACAAAATTAAGATACATGTCAAAATGACCATTATCCTTGTTACCCATCACAATGAGTAAAACTCTAAATGTGTCATGGAATGACTAGGATGCACTGTACTTGTGTAGGAGAGAAAAGTTTGATAATAATGCCAGGAAACATAGATTAGCTCTCATAACATATTCTATTATATTGAGTGGGAATAAGTAAACACTGTCTTCTGAGACTTCTACCTTGAATAAACATCATGCCTGCTTATTCATCTTCCTCCTAATCTCCATTTCAAATCATTTTACTTTTTATTTTGTTGGATGACTGCATGACAACTATAGATTACTACATTTTCATAGAAAATGTAAAATCAGCCCTCTCACCCTTTACTCTTCATTCTAGACTCAGGTCAGTTAGTAGTACCTTCTACCACACAATGAGGCAAATAGAATCATAAATAAAGTTCACATTAATTATTCATACTCAAATTTCACATTTAATTTACCAAATCTCACTAGCCTTTTTTTTTTTTCAAATTAATTGCCAAATGTGTTGCCTCTACTCTTGCCATTTTTTTTTAGTTCAACCCTTATGGTAGCAAATTCTTGTTGTCTTCCAAGATACTAGAATCTTCAATATTAGCTAGAGCTATGGCCTTCAGAATAAAATCTTTATTGCCCTACTATATTCTTGGTAGCTACTGGTGTCCATGTAATAAACTTCTTGCTCCTTGGGAAGTTGTATGAATACATAGAAGACAGTGTTTGAGGTGAGAAGATGATTTTCCATCGATTTTACTCTTCTTGTTGGTTAAAATATGACCAAATAGCAAGAGGCACAGCTGACATTATAGCACAAGAGATGACATAGAGAATGGTAGTCAGGCAACGTAGAACTACCAAAGAGACAAATGTGACCCTGACAATGTGAAGGGCCATTTTCCCTCTACTGACATACTAGAAGCTCCATAAATATGAGAGAAAAATATTTTTCTATCTTGATTAATATGGTTATTCTGTATATCTTTGTTATTATTTCAATATGGTTTCCAGATCTAATCTTAAAAAATACACCCTTACGTTTGCTTGAAAAATTTTGCAATACTCTCCTACCTAGTCCAATATTATTCCACTGTCAAACTCACTTCAGATAACTGCCAACCAAAAGTTCCAAAACCCAAATCCAATCAAGTTAATTGTTATTCTTGCCCATAAGATGAAGTTAAACACATATGATATAAGAGGGATTTATGATTATGCTTATATCTCTCTAAGCAGACTCAATTCCTGCCACTCTTGCATTCTCACCATATTTTCCAGAACTTATTAGCTAGACTACTATTGAGTGCCTACTAAGGGTCTGCTTTCCCAAGCACCTAATATACTTTCTCAGCCCCATGGACCAGAAGTTGTTGCCTCCTCTACTTAAAAGGCTTTTCCAGCTGGGCTCGGTGGCTCAGCCTGTAATCCCACGCTTTGGGAGGCTGAGGTGAGTGAATTGCCTGAGCCCGCGGGTTCGAGACTCGCCTGGGTAACTTGGTGAGCCCTCATCTCTACAATAAATCCAAAATTAGCCAGGCGTGGTAGCACGGGTCTGTAGTTCCAGCTACTTGGAAGGCTGAGGCGGAAGGATCACCGGAGTCCAGCAGGTCGAGGCTGCGGTGGCCGGGAGCGGCCACTGCACTCCAGTCTGGGTGACAGAGTGAGATTACAACTCAAAAAAAAAAGAAAAAAAAGGCTTTTCCTTCATCTCTGTTCAGCAGGGGCTTACTTTTTGCCATCTATTTGATGTCCTTCCTAACTCTTCTTCTAATTCATCATCTTTTGTCTTTTTCATACCATCTTGTGCGTGTTTTAATTAGTTTTCATGCCATATCACATTCTTTTACATGGTTGGATTTCCCATTAGACTGTAATCCTCTTTGTAACAGGATTATAACGTTCTCCAAATTTTTAGTATCTGGCAGATTTCCTGGAAGATAGCAATAGTAACAATATTTGTAAAAAAATTAATAAAATAATTTCAGACCTAAAAGGATGCTATATATCATGCTTCCCATTTTTATTTTACTAGATGAGAGAACAAAGGGACCAAGAAGCTTAACATCAAGCAAAATCACATAACTCCTTATTAACAAAACCACAATTATGTATAGTGTTGTCTGGCCCACAAAGCAATGGCAATTTCCTCACTTTATGTTACTTTTTTTAAGTGCTAAAAAAAGGGCATTAAATATTTTCTATTAGCAATTAATTTATATTTTTTCATTTTCTTAAGATATATAGTTCATCTACTATTAAAACAATGTTTGTTTTTTCAATTATTAAATGATTTAATTAGTTTCCTAAAAATCAGAACACTATTAGAAGAAAAAGACTGACAGAAAGGTTAATTAATAGAATTAATTATGCAAAATCCTCACAACCATTTGAACCTTTAAAGAAAAGATAAACTGCAACATTCTGAATTTTTCTCATGTGCAAAATCCATCATTTCACATATTTTTTTATAATCAATGAATCACTTTACTGATTGTGATGATAACTAGCAGACACAATTGAAAGTCATATCTGATATAGTTCAGTGATGTTGAAAATGTTCATAAAAGGAAAAGAGAAGTGATTTTTCTAATCTTTGCTAAACATTCAGACACTGGCTTCCTCAAAAGGCATAGACCACAAAGTTATCTTCATTGTGGAAGAACAATAGGAGTCACTCAATCTTTTGGATCACATGTTTAGAAAGCTAGCAAGGGAAAATTAATGAGTCTTAGCTGGACATACAGAATTACAAGAAAAGTATGACCGGAACTGTAATTTCTTTTTATCATTTTTTAAATTTAAGATTGACACATAGTAATTTTACATATTTATGGGGTACATTGTGCTGTTTCAATGCATGCTCACATTTTATAATGATCAAATCAGGGTAATTACCACGTGTATCACTTTATACATTTCTTTGTAGTCATAACATTCAACATCTTCTAACTATCTTGCAATACACACTTGTGTCTTCAGGTAAATGCAAATCCAAACCACAATGAGATATCACTTCATCCCAGTTAGAATGGTTACTATCAAAAAAGACCAAGAAAACAATGCTGGCAAGGATGTGAAGAAAAGGGGACACTAGTATATGGTTAGCAGGAATGTTAATTAGTACAGCCACTGTGGAAAACAGCATGGAATTTCCTTTAAAAATTTAGAATTACTATATGATCTAGCAATCTCATTACGGGACATATATTCAAAGGAAATGAAATCAGTATGCTAAAGTGATATCTGCACTCCCATATTAATTGCAACACTATTCACAATAACCAAGATATGTGGTCAACTTAAATGCCTATATGCATATTAATGGATAAATAAAAGATGACATATATATACTATTTAATCATAGAACAGAATTAAATCCTGTCATTTGCAGCAACATAGATTAATAGGGAGGACATTATGTTAAGTGAAATAATTCAGGCCTCCCACTACTATCCACTACTGCTACTGTCTGCCACTGACCAAGTCGGCCAGAAAATAAAGAGCAGTGGAAATTGTAAAGTTGTCCACAAAAGTAAGTCATTTGGGGTGCACAACGAGGTAGATGCATATCAGAGGAAAGTAAATCTGGAGTAACAAAAAGTAAAAATATTATATCCAGAAGAAAGTACATACATCTCTGTAGTTAAGGGATGGTCTTTAAATAGAAATAGTTATTTAAGAGGCTGTTCAAATTAATTCAGGCAGACAGAGAGTGGAAAAAATTACACTTTTCATAAATAAGGGGAATTAATGAAACATCCAAAATAGACCCTGGAAGAAATGTGAGGAATGAAAAGTGTGTGTGTGTGTGTGTGTGTGTGTGTGTGTGTGTAGAGAAAGAAACACCTGCTTGATGGCAAAATAGAAGTATAAATTCATATTTGAATATAGAAAAAATTTCCTTGTAGTACTCAGAAATTATGGCATTTGGGTCCTCAAAAAAGAATTATATACAAACATACATCTTTTCTCTGCAGTAAATATGTTTCACAGAGGAATAAACAATATTCTTGGCTATTTTTCAAATTTTAAAACCTACCAAAAAAAGAAGCAAAAGACTTAATTATGGTTATAAAATAAAAGATAAACGTTAGCCTATTGACAAATGACAGGAGAAAAATAAGAAAAAATAAAGCTGGAAAGGAGAAAACTAAATAGTCATTTGAATAAGACTCTCTTCATGAATGATGGAACAAATAATGAATTTTTTATACATACTGTTAGCAATTGAAGAGTTGACCAATAGGGACAAGAAGAATAATACTTGCCTACATTGGGAGGATGGAAAACAATATGTTAAGAGTAATCTAAATATATTAAAATTTATTATCATAATGAAATAATGTTAACCAAATATAATCTAAAATGAATAAGTGAGTAGGTACTAATAAAAATACATAATTTAGAAATAGAGGTTTTATATTAGTTTTCTATCTCTGTTTAAATAATTCACAACACACTGTTTAACAACTTAAATATGTACAAAACTACTAGGTAACCTATGCAATGAGAAAAGAATTTTTTGCAAATTGTATATCTGATAAGACGTTAATATACAAAATGTATAAGAGACTAATACAACTCAATAGCAAAACCATAACAAGAAAATAATTCAATTTAAAAATGAACAAAAGACATGAATAGACATTTCTCAAAAGAAGACATATGAATGGCCAACAGGTACATAAAAAGGTGCTCAACATCACTAATGATCAGTAAAAATGCAAATTAAAACCACAGTAAGATATCACCTCACACCTGTTGCAATGGCTAATAGCAGAATAATAATAATAATAATAACAATAACAACAAACATTAGCCAGGGCGTGGAAAAAGAACATCCTTGAAATATATTGATGGAAATGTACATTGGTGCGACCATTATGAAAAACAGTATGAATAATCCTCAGACATTTAAAAATAGTACTAACATGTAATACAACAGTCCCACTTCTGGGTATACTCGTATACCCAAAGAAATGAAATCTGGAGCACAATGAAATATCTGCACTACCATACTCATTGCAGTATTAGTCACAACAACCAAGACAGGATAGCAACCTAAATGTCTGTTGATAAAAGAAGGAAATCCAGCCATTTACAATGACATGGATAATCCTGTAGGGCATTAGGGTAAATGAAATAAGCCAGACACAGAAAGACAAATACTGTATGAACTCACTTGTATGTAGAATCTGAAATAGTGATAGAAGCAGTGACTGATAGTGGTTGCCAGAGTAAGGAGGAGGGAAAAATGGGGAGAAGTTGATCAGAGGATACAAAGTTTCAGTTATGTAAAAATGAATGAATTGTGGAAATCTAATGTAACACATGATAACTATAGTTAATGCTACTATATTGTATACTTGAAACTTGCAAAGAGGTTAGATCTTATGTGTTTTCGTTACAAAAAAAAATAACTAAGTGAGGTGATGGATATGTTAACTAGCTTGTTTTTGGTAGTCATTTCACAATATATATTATATATGTATATCAGAACATCACATTGTAATCTTAGAGATATACAATTCTTTTTTGTCAATTATACCTTGATAAAGCTCATTTTGATAATAAAAAAATTCTACAATTCTGTAAATCAGATGTCTTAGTGACTCAGCTGGATTCTCTGCTCAGATTAATTAGACCAAAATGGCAGCATGATCTCATGCTATAGCCTGTTTTTCCATTCTCAACTTTCTAGAAATGAAAGGAAAAATGTTTAATAATAAATGAATTTCTGATCATACTGAAATGTAAAATAAGAATATTATTGGGTGAAAAATTGTCAGTAGTTTCCAAAAGACAGAGTGCCTATGCCAAAATACTGTAGAGAAAACTAACAGAAAGATGTGAATGAAAATTTAAAACAGAAACATAGAAGTGAATATTGACAACTAATACAATGAATGGTGGAGTTGAGCTAGGCATGTAAAACCACTCCTGAAGACCCATGCGTTGTACAAAAGACATACCAGGCCCCACCTCCTCTACTAAGACATATGAGCAAGAGATGTCAGACAGTTATCTTGAATAAGAGAAGCAGAGCAGTGGTGTAGCTTTGAAGTTCCCACTCCCAAAGCACTAATACTGGCCAGGCTAGTGTTAGTATTGCATCTCTCGAAAGTTCCTAGCCGGGCTCGGTGGCTCAGCCTGTAATCCCGCGCCTTTGGGAGGCTGAGGTGAGTGGATTGCCTGAGTCCGCGGGTTCGAGACCCGCCTGGGCAAGCAAGACCTCATCTCTACAATAAATCAAAAAAATTAGCTGGGCGTGGTAGCGCGCGCCTGTAGTTTCAGCTACTTGGAAGGCTGAGGCGGAAGGATGGCCGGACCCAGCAGTTCGAGGCTGCGGTGGCCAGGAGCGGCCACTGCACTCTAGTCTGGGCGACAGAGTGAGACTCCAACTCAAAAAAAAAAAAAAGAAAGTTCCTGAAATGGGGTTAGCACTCACAGAAAGTTAATTTTAAAAACAAAGATGAACACCTACCAGAAAGGCAACAAATAATTGATGAAATTTCAGAGGCTTGTTTGGAGAAATTGACAAATATATCAAAATGTATATAAAAATTCAAAGCATCAAAAATAGTCAAAATAATTTTACGTAAGAACTAAGTTAGAGGATTTATTTCCTGATTTCAAAGTTTACTATTAGGATACAGTAATCAGAACATGTGATACTAGTGTAAATACAGACATATAGATCAATGAAACTGAAAACAGAATTCAGACATAGATTCAAACATGTTTTGACAATTGACTTTTGACAAATGTGCCAAAGCATTTCAGTGGGAAAATTATAGTCTTTTCAATGAATGGTACTGCAGCAATTGAATATCCACATACAAAAAAAAAAAAAAATCAACTCAAAGTAGAAGATAGACATAAATGAAAAGTTTAACATTGTAATATTTTGAGAATATGTAGGAAAAACTTCTGTGCATTTGAGTTAGACAACTCACAACTCACAGAAGAAGAAAGTAATAAATGTCATCAAAGTTAAGAACATCTAATCTTCAAAGACAAAGTAAAGAGAATAACTGAAAAAAAATTGCAAATCACATATGAAAAAAAGACTTATACTCAGAATATTTTTCAAGCTTTTAAAATTCAATAAGAAAACAAGTAATCCAATGTTAAAAATAAACTGTCAAAAAACACACACACACAGAAAAGATATAGAAATGTCAAATAAACATTCAAAAATATGTCGGTGGCGGAGAGAGACCATCTCCCCAGGCTCTCCCTCACCATTGCAGTAGAAGAGACTGCTGGCTCCAGGTTTTGCCTCACCACTTCAGCACCTGGCAGAACACTGGCTGCAGGGGCTGTGGAGGGAGTACAGAGGCAAACGGAAGGGGACAAGAGAGGCACCCTACCACCATCTTGAAGGCCGGGCAGGAAAGTACTCCAACTTGCTCACCACAGACCAACAGATCTGATCTCTGTGACTGGCAGATCAACTACTCAGGGCTTGATCATGGCCCAAAGGGAAGTCCTGAGAGCACAAACTTCAGAGGGACCTAACGATTTCCAGACTCCCCACACCCCACCCTGATCCAGCCACCAGACAAAGGGTGTGGTCAGAAAAGGATGAGGAAGGATTCAAAGAGATCAGTGGTGAGTCCAGGATTGACCCAAACCCCCTCACCAGCAGCAATCCTCTGAACATCAGACCCACATAGCTGGACCACGACTGAGAAGGACAAACCCAGGTGGAGCCTGGACATCAGTCGCAATGGGAGAACTCCATTCCAGGATAGACCTGCCTGAGGCACTCGCGGGAGTACATACCTGGGAAAGCAACAATGCCCCACCTCCCCACTGGAGGAGAGCTCCTTGACCATACCAGAGTGGGAGGGGAGGACTGCAGCCCCACCCACCTCCACTGTCCCTCCTCCATCCCTGCTCTGGATATTGAGGAGAGAGTAAAAGACGTAGGTCTGCAGGAGAGGCCTGATTAGAGGAACAATTACAGAGCCTGACACAAGAGGGCAGGGTTTTTTTAATTTTTAATTTATTTTTAATTTAAAAAATTTTGACTGTTTGTTAGTTCATCCATTTTTAAAATGTTTTTCCTTTGTACATGAATGTGCAAGTGAGGGTTTGATCTGCATCACCCCCAAAATTTTTTATTTCTTTTTCTGTTTCTTCTTTTATTTGTCATTTTCTGTTTCTGTGTGTATGTGAATGATTGAGTGTACATCTTTCAATTTTGTTGTTGTTGTTGGTTTGTTTTTGCCCTTTTGTTCTTCTGGGTTCTTTTTTATTTTCTTTTTTTATAGTTTAAGGTGTGTGCCAAGAGTTCTATCTGAATTCCTTTTCCTTTTTTCCCATCTTTCTGTTTTTCTTCTCTATTCACTTTGTGCTAGGAATGTGTGTGTGTGTGTGTGTGTGTGTGTGTGTGTGTGTGTGTGTGTTTAGTTTTTTTGTTGTTGTTATTGTTTGTTTTGTTTCACTTTGTTGTTATTCCAGTTTGTTTTGGGGTGTGTGTGTATGTCCCTGTGTGTGTGTGTGTGTGTGTGTTTTAAATAGTTTTCTGCATTGGTTTCTGCTTTGCATCATCACATAGAGTGTTGGTGGGGAGTGGATCTCAGGGAACACATACCACAATAAGTGAACACTGAAATTTGCAAATAGTTTCTGAAACCTAGTGCCCCATCCCCTACTTTATTTGAATTTCAAAAACTACAAGAGACAACAAATCTTCCCATCCACCATCCTATTTCAAAATAAAACAAATCCAGAGCCCAGATCAGGGAAGAATAGAGGACTGAGCAAACATCGGAATGGAAAACCTCTCCCACTGACCTGAATAAAAGAACTAGTGAGAAAAACAAGAGATCTGTCAAAAATAAGGAAAAACCAAAGGAAGACCTCAGGCAATTTCAAATGAACCAAAGACAAAACTCCTGAAAAATCAGACCTCGGTGCCCAAACAATGGAATTCACCAACAACTGACTCCAGATTAGGGAATGGATGAAAAGAGTGAATAAGACTTAAGAAAGACAAGATACAACACTGAAAGAACTTGTAACAGAGATTTTGGCAATAAAAAATTTCATCCAGGAAATAAATCACAAGATGACAGGCATGGAGGGCATAATTAACTTGCTGAAGAAAGAAACTCAGAACTTGAAGACCAGAAAATGGAATTAACCCGATCTGTAAAAAAACATAGAAAGAAGACTCAGAAAGAAAGAACAAAGCCTACGAGAGATGTGCAATTATATCAAGAGGCCAAACCTATGCCTGATTGGTATCCCAGAAGAAGAAAGGAAAAAGGAGAACA